>NIVC01004409.1:0-46853 GCA_002269645.1 Macrostomum lignano
CACCTCTCCTACACCCTCCTCTCCACCCTCTTCTACACCCTCCTCTCCACCCTCTCCTACACCCTCCTCTCCACCCTCTCTTCTACACCCTCCTCTTCACCCTCTCCTACACCCTCCTCTCCACCCTCTTCTACACCCTCCTCTCCACCCTCTCCTACACCCTCCTCTCCACCCTCTTCTACACCCTCCTTCCACCCTCTCCTACACCCTTCTCTCCACCCTCTTCTACACCCTCCTCTCCACCCTCCTCTCCACCCTCTCTCTACACCCTCCTCTCCACCCTCTTCTACACCCTCCTCTCCACCCTATCCTACACACTCTCTCCACCCTCCTACACCCTCCTTTCCACCCTCTCCTACACCCTCCTCTCACCCTCTTCTACACCCTCCTCTCCACCCTCTCCTACACCCTCCTCTCCACCCTCTTCTACACCCTCCTCTCCACCCTCTCCTACACCCTCCTCTCCACCCTCTTCTACACCCTCCTCTCCACCCTCTTCTACACCCTCCTCTCCACCCTCTCCTACACCCTCTCTCCACCTCTCTTCTACACCCTCCTCTCTCCACCCTCCTCTCCACCCTCTTCTACACCCTCCTCTCCACCCTTCTACACCCTCCTCTCCACCCTCCTACACACTCGTCTCCACCCTCCCTACACCCTCCTTTCCACCCTTCCTACACCCTCCTCTCCACCCTCTTCTACACCCTCCTCTCCACCCTCTCCTACACCCTCCTCTCCACCCTCTCTACACCCTCCTCTCCACCCTCTCTACACCCTCCTCTCCACCCTCTTCTACACCCTCCTCTCCACCCTCTCCTACACCCTCCTCTCCACCCTCTTCTACACCCTCCTCTCCACCCTCTCTACACCTCTCTCTCTCCTACACCCTTCTCTCCTCCCTCCCTACACCCTCCTCTCCACCCTCTCCTACACCCTCCTCTCCCCCTCCTACACCCTTCTCTACACCTCCTACACCCTTCTCTCCTCACTCTCCTACACCCTTCTCTACACTTCCTACACCCTCCTCTCCACCCTCTTCTACACCCTCCTCTCCACCCTATCCTACACCTCGTCTCCACCCTCCCTACACCCTCCTTTCCACCCTCTCCTACACCCTCCTCTCCACCCTCTTCTACACCCTCCTCTCCACCCTCTCCTACACCCTCCTCTCCACCCTCTCCTACACCCTCCTCTCCACCCTCTCCTACACCCTCCTCTCCACCCTCTTCTACACCCTTCTCTACACCTCCTACACCCTCCTCTCCACCCTCTCCTACACCCTCCTCTCCACCCTCTCCTACACCCTCCTCTCCACCCTCTCCTACACCCTCCTCTCCACCCTCTCCTACACCCTCCTCTCCACCCTCTCCTACACCCTCCTCTCCACCCTCTTCTACACCCTTCTCTACACCTCCTACACCCTCCTCTCCACCCTCTCCTACACCCTCCTCTCCACCCTCTCCTACACCCTCCTCTCCACCCTCTCCTACACCCTCCTCTCCACCCTCTCCTACACCCTTCTCTCCACCCTCTTCTACACCCTCTTGTAATGTGGCACTGGCAGTAATATAGTACACTATTTTGCATGCATAATAAAAATAATAATACAAATGCCTGCAGACATCGGTCCACTTGGAGAAAATGCTGTCACTGTACAACATCACCCTGGCCGCCAGGGGAGTCTACAGCACCGACCCTTCAGCGGCATTGCGCAGAATGAAGGCAAGTCAAACTGCTTTGATTAGTTGGTTAATTAATTGATTGATTGATTAATTGTTTTAATCAATTCAATATTTCATACATTTATCTCTGCTGAAAAACCTACTTTTGCATTTCTACCTCCAACCGGTTCAGGACAGGGACGTTCGGATTTTTCTTGTTGTTCGAGCGGCCAGAGTGGAAACGGTGAAGTTTGAGTGCTTGGTGAGTGACTCAGGTCGAGTGACTCAGGTAGAGTGACTCTAGTAAAGTAACTCGGGTAGAGTGACTCGGGTAGAGTGACTCGGGTAGAGTGACTCGGGTAGAGTGACTCGGGTAGAGTGACTCGGGTGGAGTGACTTGGGTAGAGTGACTCGGGTGGAGTGACTTGAGTAGAGTGACTCCAGGTAGAGTGACTCCAGGTAGAGTGACTCGGGTGGAGTGACTTGGGTAGAGTGACTCGGGTAGAGTGACTCGGGTGGAGTGACTTGAGTAGAGTGACTCCAGGTAGAGTGACTCGGGTAGAGTGACTCCAGGTAGAGTGACTCGGGTGGAGTGACTTGGGTAGAGTGACTCGGGTAGAGTGACTCGGGTGGAGTGACTTGAGTAGAGTGACTCCAGGTAGAGTGACTCGGGTAGAGTGACTCGGGTAGAGTGACTCGGGTGGAGTGACTTGAGTAGAGTGACTCCAGGTAGAGTGACTCGGGTAGAGTGACTCCAGGTAGAGTGACTCGGGTAGAGTGACTCCAGGTAGAGTGACTCGGGTAGAGTGACTCGGGTAGAGTGACTCGGGTGGAGTGACTTGAGTAGAGTGACTCCAGGTAGAGTGACTCGGGTAGAGTGACTCCAGGTAGAGTGACTCGGGTAGAGTGACTCCAGGTAGAGTGACTCGGGTAGAGTGACTCAGGTAAAGTAAGAAATGTGTTATTATCACTGAGCAGCGTTTGAAAAATATCAATAGCTAAACAAAATCTTTTGCATTAAAAGAATTGATTTTATTGATACCTTAATCCAATTCAAAGCAGTCAGTTCCACTGGAAGTCAAAAATAAAAGAAAACGCAAAAAACCAGGAGTTTGAATTCACATGTCGCTCAGGTTTCTTAAGAGTTGGCGGCGATAATCACACCGAGCAGGGTGGTCTCGGCGGCCAGGATGCCGGACCCGGACAGAAACCACAGGCTGTAGCCGCCCACCTGTAGCCGATCGCCGAAGACGCACAATGCGATGAGCATGCAGATGGCTGCGGTTCAAGGGTGTCAAGGGTGTTAGACATGGGTCTCAAGGGTGTTAGACATGGTTGTCAAGGGTGTTAGACAGTGGTGTCAAGGGTGTTAGATAGGGGTGTCAAGAGTGTTAGAGAGTTGTGTCAAAGTGTTAGACAGGGGTTTCAAAGTGCTAGACAGGGGTGTCAAGGGTGTTAGACAGGGTTGTCAAAGTGTTAGACAGGGGTGTGTAAGTGTTAGACAGGGTTGTCAAAGTGTTAGACAGGGGTGTCAAAGTGTTTGACACGGGTTTCAAAGTGTTAGACAGGGGTGTCAAGGGTGTTCGACATGGGTGTCAAGGGCGTTAGACAGGGGTGTCAAGAGTGTTAGACAGGGGTGTCAAGGGTGTTAGACAGGGGTGTCAAGAGCGAGGCAATACTAGGACTGAAAAAAAATAGTGATATGAGACAGCACGGATGCTCACTCAGTGAGCAGTTATTTACCTCCCAAGGCCAGGGCACTGAAGCTAATGATGCTCGGCACGTTGCTATCGTTAAGAGATTTCACCGCCATGGTGAGGACATTGGCGAGCAGCGAAATTGATAGACAGATTGTGCCGATGAGGGCCATGGCTATGACTGCCCTGCCGTTCACTGAAATTGTTTATTTTATGCATCCCCTGTTAGACATTGATATCCCTTGTTAGACATTGATATCTCCTGTTAGACATTGATATCCCCTGTTAGACATTGATATCCCCTGTAAGACATTGATATCCCCTGTTAGACATTGATATAACCTGTAAGACATTGATATCCCCTGTTAGACATTGATATAACCTGTTAGACATTGATATCCCCTGTTAGACATTGATATCCCCTGTTAGACATTGATATCCCCTGTAAGACATTGATATCCCCTGTAAGACATTGATATCCCCTGTAAGACATTGATATCCCCTGTTAGACATTGATATAACCTGTTAGACATTGATATCCCCTGTTAGACATTGATATCCCATGTTAGACATTGATATCCCCTGTAAGACATTGATATCCCCTGTTAGACATTGATATAACCTGTAAGACATTGATATCCCCTGTTAGACATTGATATAACCTGTTAGACATTGATATCCCCTGTTAGACATTGATATAACCTGTAAGACATTGATATCCCCTGTTAGACATTGATATCGCCTGTTAGACATTGATATCTCCTGTTAGACATTGATATCTCCTGTTAGACATTGATATCCCCTGTTAGACATTGATATCCCCTGTTAGACATTGATATCCCCTGCTAGACATTGATATCGCCTGTTAGACATTGATATCCCCTGTTAGACATTGATATCGCCTGTTAGACATTGATATCTCCTGTTAGACATTGATATCGCCTGTTAGACATTGATATCCCATGTTAGACATTGATATCCCCTGTTAGACATTGATATCCCATGTAAGACATTGATATAACCTGTTAGACATCGATATCCCATGTTAGACATTGATAACCCATGTTAGACATCGATATCCCATGTTAGACATTGATATCCCCTGTTAGACATTGATATCCCATGTAAGACATTGATATCCCCTGTTAGACATTGATATCTCCTGTTAGACATTGATATCCCCTGTAAGACATTGATATCCCCTGTAAGACATTGATATCCCCTGTTAGACATTGATATCCCCTGTAAGACATTGATATCCCCTGTTAGACATTGATATCCCCTGTAAGACATTGATATCCCCTGTTAGACATTGATATCCCCTGTTAGACATTGATATCCCCTGTTAGACATTGATATCGCCTGTTAGACATTGATATCCCCTGTTAGACATTGATATCCCCTGTAAGACATTGATATCCCCTGTTAGACATTGATATCCCCTGTAAGACATTGATATCCCCTGTTAGACATTGATATCCCATGTAAGACATTGATATCCCATGTTAGACATTGATATCCCGTGTAAGACATTGATATCCCATGTAAGACATTGATATCCCATGTTAGACATTGATATCCCGTGTAAGACATTGATATCCCCTGTAAGACATTGATATCCCCTGTTAGACATTGATATTATCTGTTAATTCTGAACAATCACAGACAACAGAATAGCCACTTACCTGAGCTATCCAGAGCCAGCATCCTGGAGGTGGTGGTTCCATATCTGGGGTCCCAAACCACCCCCCAGCCGGGAGTGACGCAGGCAATGATGGCCAGCGCCAGAGCAGAAAACAGGCCGCCCGTGTACAGCTTTTGATAGAGCCTTGATGCTGTCATTTGCTGTCAGAGAGATGGACAAGTTTATAAACTATTTTATATACTATTTCTAAACTCTAGCTTTCCTCCATGTCAGCTTGGCTCTTTTAATATGCAACTTCTTGAAAACAACTCTCTTCCATAGACTAAAAAAGTGACAATAAATTTAAACATGGAGGTTAGCAATTCTTCAATAATTTTGCTTTGCTTTGGTTGAGAAACTGATTTTGCAAAAAACACTCATTACAGTCATGCGCTATTAAAGATTATGATATCCAACAATTACCGTACGTTATAAAGCTTACATCTGTATCCCCATTCCCATCCCCATTCCCATCCCCATTCCCATCCCTATTCCCATCCCCATTCCCATCCCTATTCCCATCCCTATTCCCATCCCTATTCCCATCCCCATTCCCATCCCCATTCCCATCTCTATTCCCATCCTCATTCCCATCCCCATTCCCATCCCTATTCCCATCCCTATTCCCATCCCCATTCCCATTCCCATTCCCATCCCCACTCCCATCCCCATTCCCATCCCTATTCCCATCCCTATTCCCATCCCCATTCCCATCCCCATTCCCATCCCCATTCCCATCCCCATTCCCATCCCCATTCCCATCCCCATTCCCATCCCCATTCCCATCCCCATTCCCATCCATATTCCCGTCCTCATTCCCATCCTCATTCCCATCCCTATTCCGATCCCCATTCCCATCCCCATTCCATCCCCATTCCCATCCCCATTCCCATCCCCATTCCCATCTCTATTCCCATCCCCATTCCCATCCCCATTCCCATCCCCATTCCCATCCCTATTCCCATCCCTATTCCCATCCCATTCCCATCCCCATTCCCATTCCCATCCCCATTCCCATCCCTATTCCCATCCCTATTCCCATCCCCATTCCCATACCCATTCCCATCCCCATTCCCATCCTCATTCCCATCCTCATTCCCATCCTCATTCCCATCCCCATTTCCATCCCCATTTCCATCCCCATTCCCATCCCCATTCCCATCCCCATTCCCATCCCTATTCTCATTCCCATCCCTATTCCCATCCCCATTCCCATCTCTATTCCATCCCCATTCCCATTCCCATCCCCATTCCCATCCTCATTCCCATCCCCATTCCCATCCCCATTCCCATCCCCATTCCCATCCCCATTCCCATCCTCATTCCCATCCCCATTCCCATCCCCATTCCCATCCCATCCCCATTCCCATCCCCATTCCATCCCCATTCCCATCCCCATTCCCATCCCTATACCCATCCCCATTCCCATCTTTCATCCCATCTCATGCTCATCTGTCTGCATTCAGAAATCGCCAATCCCGAATCAGGTGCAAAATCAGTCCCACTACTTACCGTGTCGTCGCAGATCGAGCAGTTCGGCATGGTCGGCCCGAAGTACTTCTGGATCCAGCTGGGCATGACGCAAACCTTTGACCCGCCCAAGGAACCCGGCCAGTGCGACAGTCCGGACCAGCTGAAGGCCGGGGCCGAGAACTCCGTGTACTTTAAAGCTGACCTCGTTGTCATTGGCAACGAGACCGGCATGGGTTCTGCGGTGAGCCAGCCTAGATTAGCAATCCACTCTATTCCTTCTTCAGTGATGTTGGCTAGATTAGCAATCCATTCTATTCCTTCATCAGTGATGTTGGCTAGTTTAGCAATCCATTCTATTCCTTCATCAGTGATGTTGGCTAGATTAGCAATCCATTCTATTCCTTCATCAGTGGTGTTGGCTAGATTAGCAATCCATTCTATTCCTTCATCAGTGATGCTGGCTAGATTAGCAATCCATTCTATTCCTTCTTCAGTGGTGTTGGCTAGATTAGCAATCCATTCTATTCCTTCTTCAGTGGTGTTGGCTAGATTAGCAATCCATTCTATTCCTTCATCAGTGATGTTGGCTAGATTAGCAATCCATTCTATTCCTTCATCAGTGGTGTTGGCTAGATTAGCAATCCATTCTATTCCTTCATCAGTGATGCTGGCTAGATCAGCAATCCATTCTGTTCCTTCATCAGTGATGCTGGCTAGATTAGCAATCCATTCTATTCCTTCATCAGTGGTGTTGGCTAGATTAGCAATCCATTCTATTCCTTCATCAGTGATGTTGGCTAGATTAGCAATCCATTCTATTCCTTCATCAGTGGTGTTGGCTAGATTAGCAATCCATTCTATTCATTCATCAGTGATGCTGGCTAGATTAGCAATCCATTCTATTCCTTCTTCAGTGGTGTTGGCTAGATTAGCAATCCATTCTATTCCTTCATCAGTGATGTTGGCTAGATTAGCAATCCATTCTATTCCTTCATCAGTGGTGTTGGCTAGATTAGCAATTCACTCTATTCCTTCATCAGTGATGCTGGCTAGATCAGCAATCCATTCTGTTCCTTCATCAGTGATGCTGGCTAGATTAGCAATCCATTCTATTCCTTCATCAGTGGTGTTGGCTAGATTAGCAATCCATTCTATTCCTTCATCAGTGATGTTGGCTAGATTAGCAATCCATTCTATTCCTTCATCAGTGGTGTTGGCTAGATTAGCAATCCATTCTATTCATTCATCAGTGATGCTGGCTAGATTAGCAATCCATTCTATTCCTTCATCAGTGATGCTGGCTAGATTAGCAATCCATTCTATTCCTTCATCAGTGATGTTGGCTAGATTAGCAATCCATTCTATTCCTTCATCAGTGATGCTGGCTAGATCAGCAATCCATTTTTAGGTCAGCGGTCGAGTGTCCTTAAATCTCTACATTCGTTTCGCTTTCAGGCCTCCAGAGAGCTGTACCGAGATTTTCTGCAGTCGAATTCTCACCTGGATGCCGATACCGTGTCCATCAGCGACCTTGGCGTTCGAATCGATGCAGTGCTGACAGCTGCTTTGGCTCTGAACCGAACTCTTAGGAAATATGCGTACTCCACGGAGCTCGATCTGGACGAGAGCCCTTTCAAGGACCAGCTGCTGAGCGAAATCAGGGCTGTGGACTTTGAGGGCTTCACGGTGCGTTCTGACTGGCCCTTTCGTAGATTTGACAGGCTCTCAGTTGAGCGAGTCTAACACTCGATTGAGCGAGTCTACCACTCGATTGAGCGAGTCTAACACTCGATTGAGCGAGTCTAACACTCGATTGAGCGAGTCTAACACTCGATTGAGCGAGTCTAACACTCGATTGAGCGAGTCTAACACTCGATTGAGCGAGTTTAACACTCGATTGAGCGAGTCTAACACTCGATTGGTTGAGTCTAACACTCGATTGAGCGAGTCTAAAACTCAGTAACTGTTATTCGATATGCTCCGCAGGGTCGAGTGAAACTCGATGGCAACGGTGATCGGCTTGCTAACGCGGTGGTCTATCAGATTCGAAGTTCGTACCTCCACTTTTGTGAATGCTATCATCCCTTTCATCATGTTATCTATTGGGTGCACATTTTTAAACATCATTGCAGACTTTGAGTCGGTGGCTGTGGCCTTTTTCAACACCTATGACAACATTATAGACTGGAGCGAAGAACTGCAGTTTTCAGGTAAGAGAGAAATCACACCATGGACAGTGAAAGCAGAATGCTTGAAAGGCATTAACTTCCCAATATAACAAAGGCAGCAACTGAGTTTGATTCAAAAGTTTACCCACCTATGAAAAAAGTGAACTTTTATGAAATCCGTTAAGAAAATGCAACTGCATTTCGAGTGTTGCCATGTGACCAAAGATGCATAGGATCAATGGAAGGAATCAAAGATACGAGTATTCTATACTTTAGTATAGAAGATTTTTCTGACATCAATCCCATACATGGATACGCTCGTAGATAGAGACAAACCATTTTAGTATAGTGGACTAGCCAACATCGACCCCCCTGGGGGTCTAGCATTGAAAACTCAAACCCTGCCGTGGACTCAGGTGAGGGACCGCCGGAGGACAAACCGAAGGTGGTGAAAAATCAACAGGTAGTCAGCCGAACCAACGCTATTGTGATGCTGTGCCTCTGCTCAATTTGCGTTGCCATCACGCTGAGCTTCATGGTCGCCAATTTTCACTATCGGCACATCCGAATGATCAAAATGTCGTCGCCTAACATCAATAATTTAATTGGCGTCGGCTGCATTCTAAGCTACGCGTCCTGCACCGTGTCCGCTGTTGGCAGCAGCTGGCTCCAGGACACGGCCGCCTGCTGGCTGCAGTCCGTCAGCCTCTGCTTCGGCTACTCCATCGCCTACGGAGCCATGCTGGCCAAGACCTGGCGGGTTCACGTCATCTTTGCTACGAGAAATATGCGCCGGGTGGTGAGCGGCGGGCTGTGATTGGCTGGGAGAGTCAGTCTGCGATTGCCTGGGACAGAAGCGGGATGTGATTGGCTGGGGGTTAGTCTGCGATAATCTGAGAGAGAAGCGGGCTGTGATTGGCTAGGATATCAGTCTGCGATTATCTACGAGAGAAGCGGGCTGTGATTTGCTGGGGAGAATCAGGTTGTGATAAACTAATAAATATTTTTATGTTCAGTATTACCTCTTATCTGAATTTTTCAGTCCATCAAGGACCATCAGTTGGCAGCTGTACCGCTCGCCCTAGTAGTCCTCGACGTGATTTTATTTACTGTCTGGGCCTTGGTGGATCCAATGGAGCTGATTAACGTGAAATACGCGGTTGTGGTAAATTACTTTGATTGCAAAATTGCCTTCTTTAAGTAAAGCATAGCTAAAACTTAGCATTTTTCTTTTCAAAAGGAATCGATTCAAAAGGGCTCAGTTGAGGTCAACATGGCTCAGACGTGTCACAGCAACTTTCTCACTATCTGGCTTGTGACCTTCGTTGGTTACAAAGGTTAGCCGATCAATTTATGATTTTATAGAGCGGGTAAGGAGTGAAGAGTTAGGTGGGTGAAGAGTGAAATTGGTGAAGAGTGAGGTGGGTGATGAGTGAGGTGGGGGAGAGTGTGGGTGAGAGTGACTCATCCTAAATGCATGCACCTCTCTTTGCAGGATTTCTCCTGGCGTTCGGCATCTTCTTTGCCTGGGAGACCCGCGCAGTCCACATAGAGAGCCTGAACGACTCGAAGAAGATCGGCATCTGCGTCTACAACACCATGGTGATGGGAGCCTTGGGAGTTGTCATGGCTTTCGTCCTGCCAGCCAGCGAGTTGAACCTTAGGTTCCTTCTCATTAACGGCTGCATCATCGTCTGCTGCACTACCGCTGTGGTTATCGTGTTTGGCAGCAAGGTGAATTTTCTCCCGACTCATGATTGAAAATCCAAAAAATACGTAGAGATGCGTTGCTGTTGAAGTGCGGTACAACTGATACTGAAAATGGCTCAGTTGAAAATTATTGATATAATAGAGAAGTGGATTGGCGGAGTGAGTTGGTTGGTGGCGGAGTTAGCTGGTGGGTAGCGAGTGAGGTGGTGGGTGGCGAGAGTTGGTGGGTATCGTAGTGAGGTGGTGGGTATCATATTGAGGTGGTGGCTAGCGGAGTGAGGTGGGCGGGTGGCGGAGTGAGGTGGGCATCGTAGTGAGGTGAGTGGCGGAGTGAGGCTATAATGATAAGCTTGTCAACAATTTACAAGAGACGAGAAGCGTTATTATAGTCATTACATGCACGTGCATAGCTCGCATCTCCCTAATAAATACCAACCGCACAGATACTGCTCCTGGTTCAGCACGGGCCATCGAAGATTGAGGACAGCAGCAACTGGCTGCCAGAGAACCAGTCCTCGTCCGCTATGCAGACGGCCACTGGAGGCCAAAGGCCCTCCGGTCAGCAGAGCACCGAGGATGGGCGGGCGACCTCTAGCGCCTGATGGACACCGATATTGACTACTTCTTTTGAAAAAAATCGTCAGTAGTATAGAACCATGCTTCGTAGCACAGAACATACCTGACATGTAGGTAGCCAGAGCTCTTTAATAACTCGAGAATTATCGAATTTTTATTAATCGTTTTAAAGGCAGACAAAAAGTCAGTTTCCTCCGAGCAGCTCCGCTTTGTGGCGGGCCTTCAAAAGATATTTGATTATAGACGGCAGCGCCCATATCTTTAAAAAGCAACAATATTAGAAATTTAGACCGGAACTCCATCGCACTAATTTAATTAGATTCGGCGCACAAATAATACAGACAACACTCTATTCATGCTACTACAAAGGCTTAACAACTATTCAGTAGTATACTACTTTGGCTGGCCAATAAAATAGAAAAAGAATCTATAATTTTAAGCATCCGAGACTTAATTATTTGTTTTAATTCAAGCGCGCAATGTGGGAGCGTTCGATGAAACAGCTTATAAATAGATGCAATATATATATAGTTCCATATAGTGTATGCAATTTAAATATCAGAATGTTAGCGAAACAATGAATGAGGCATCGGGCAGGCTGTAACTTGAGCCGCCAGCCCAAAAAATCAATAATAGAACAAAGCACAGCAGAAATGAAACTTCTTAAGCGAGAGCAGAAATTAAGAAAAACAAAGGCCAGAAAAAAGCCGAGAGTCGGTTTCGATTTTTGATAAGACGGCTAGACGGCGTGAAAGATCAAAGATCAACCATTGGTTGCGTACAGGTAGCTTGCTTGGAAAGTGAAATAGCCTTCTACCGAACTGAAGGGATCGCCTGAGCTGACTGAGATGCTGCTCTTCTGTCTGTCTGTTTGTCTCTCTTAGTGTCTGTCTGTCTGTCTGTCTGTTTGTCTGTCTTGGTGTCTGTCTGTCTGTCTGTCTGTCTGTCTGTCTGTCTGTTTGTCTTGGTGTCTGTCTGTCTGTTTGTCTGTCTGTCTGTTTGTCTCTCTTAGTGTCTGTCTGTCTGTCTGTCTGTCTGTTTGTCTGTCTTGGTGTCTGTCTGTCTGTCTGTCTGTCTTAGTGTCTGTCTGTCTGTCTGTTTGTCTTGGTGTCTGTCTGTCTGTCTGTCTGTTTGTCTCTCTTGGTGTCTGTCTGTCTGTCTGTCTGTCTGTCTGCCACTCAGTCTATCTGTCTGTCTGTCAGCCTGCCTGCCTGTCTGTCTGTCTGTCTGTCTGTTTGTCTTGGTGTCTGTCTGTCTGTCTGTTTGTCTCTCTTGGTGTCTGTCTGTCTGTCTGTCTGTCTGTCTGCCTCTCAGTCTGTCTGTCTGTCTGTCAGCCTGCCTGTCTGTCTGTCTGTCTGCCACTCAGTCTATCTGTCTGTCTGTCTGCCTGCCACTCAGTCTATCTGTCTGTCTGTCTGTCTGTCTGTCTGTCTGTCTGTCTGTCTATCTGTCCGGCAGTCGCTCAGCCAGCGCTGCGAGTCACAAGTGACTGGCAATGGAAATACTAGCAGAGTAACTTTGCGTTTAACAAACGCAAAGAAGAAAAGCTGATTTTCAGCACAGCAAACGCTCACTACAATTATCGATCAGCTAATTCAGGCTTAGAAAATAGAAAACACCAGTCCGCATGAAAGATTCAGCCAGTAATGTGTATCGTTTTCTTGCATATTTCACTTTCTGCAAAAAATCACCGCCAAAAATTCATAAAAGGCTAAGAAATCAATTAGCAGTTGCAATGGTGTTACAAAATGTATACGCAAGAAGTTGAAGCAATAATAATTTAATCATAAAATGTATTGATAAGTTCAGATAAAAATTGTTAAATAGACAACTAGAGACACTTATGTACACTTGATTACCATGATTTCAATGCACGATTACTAAACAGGTTAATCCGACACTCTGAGCTTGGAGTGCACAATTAAAGATAAAAATATGACAGGCTGACAAACTGTCAGACAATGTCAGATGGGAAAATTTGGGTCAGAAACGCCGGAAAGACAGTTGAAAACAATGGAGAAAGATCGGGGCAGAGTAGCGGTATGACTGAATTAGAAAAAATGCTTTGCAAAACTTAATTACATATTACTCATTGTAGTACAGATTGAACTGACAATGCTATATTGAATCAAGGTCACTTTAAAGTCAGATTAGGACTTGCAGAGGTGAAAAAAATTGAACACCTAGGATAAAAATCGCTACAGTTGACACACGGTTACTGAGTCAATTAAGGTCACAATCCATACGAGTCAGTGATACAGTCTAAGAGTTTGCAGGGTCAGTTAAGGTCACAGGGGTCAATTAAGGTCACAATCCATAAAAGTCAATGATACAGTCTGAGTCTGCAGGGTCAGTCAAGGTCACAGAGGTCATTTAAGGCCACGATCAGTAAGAGAATCAATACGGTCTTACGTTTTTCATGGTCACGATGGTCAATTAAGGTCAAAATAAAAAACAGAGTATATTTTATCTAAAGAGATTTCAGGGTCAAACAAGGACATAAAGATTGAATTCTAGACTGTGATAAAAGGCCAACCCCAGATTAAGACTCGGCTATGACTTCGGCAGCAGCTAGCAGGTAAGCCAGATTGTTGCTAAGCCGATCGGTTGGTCCCGAGGGTCGAACTCCGGACCTAGAGGCGACTTCGTCCTCTAGGCGAGCGAACGAAGCCGATTCAGCGCGCAGCTTGTCTCTCTGGCGGCACAGGTGCGACCAGAGCTCCTGGGAGTGATACAGCGGCATCAGCTGGCCCAGCAGCTGCGACTCGCGCTCGGCGGACAGTCCGCTAGACCGGTGAGCACTGCTCAAGCTGGCCAAGTCCGACCTGCCGGTTGAAATTAGACACTCAAGATTAGCAATCCACTCTATTCCTTCATGAGTGATGTTGGCTAGATTAGCAATCCACTCTATTTCTTCATCAGTGATGTTGGCTAGATTAGCAATCCATTCTATTCTTTCATCAGTGATGTTGGCTAGATTAGCAATCCATTCTATTCCTTTATCAGTGATGTTGGCTAGATTAGCAATCCATTCTATTCCTTCATCAGTGATGTTGGCTAGATTAGCAATCCATTCTATTCCTTCATCAGTGATGCTGGCTAGATTAGCAATCCATTCTATTCCTTCATCAGTGATGTTGGCTAGATTAGCAATCCATTCTATTCCTTCATCAGTGATGCTGGCTAGATTAGCAAACCATTATATTCCTTTCATCAGTGATGTTGGCTAGATTAGCAATACATTCTATTCCATCAGTGATGTTGGCTAGATTAGCAATACATTCTATTCCTTCATGAGTGACGCTGGCTAGATTAGCAATCCATTCTATTCCTTCATCAGTGATGCTGGCTAGATTAGCAATCCATTCTGTTCCTTCATCAGTGATGCTGGCTAGATTAGCAATCCATTCTGTTCCTTCATCAGTGATGCTGGCTAGATTAGCAATCCATTCTACTTCTTGCCCACCCGGCCAGGCCACCCCACTTGCCTGTAGCTGCAGTAGATCCGGTACTCCAGCAGGGATTTCAGCAGCAGCACGCAAATCTCCGTCAGGCGGGCGACGCCGCTTGCCTCGCCGCCGTCCTCGGCAGGCTGGCGCCGCCGATCTCGCTCGGCAAAAGCGCGGCCGTGCTGCCGGACAAACCCGGCCACGTCTCTGTAGATCCGACGGGCGTCAGACGCCGGCAACTGCCGTCGGTCCTCGGCCACCCAGCAGCCGGCCAAGTATGTGGCCGCCGATTCCAGGAAACAGCGGCGCCGATGCCGATCTCCGGCACCGTTGCTGGGGCCACCGGCGCCGCCTTCGTTGCCGTCAAGTTGCTGACGGAGCGACTTGGCCCGTCGGAAAAGCGACTCGCGCGACTCCTGAAGCCAGCGCTGCTCCAGAGCGTCGGCCCGGGCAGCCTGCAGCCGCTCCAGCTGCAGCAGCGAGTCGCCAGCCGGCACAGCCGCCGATGCCGACGCAGCTGCCGCAGTGGAAGTCGAAGGCGCAACGGCGGCCGCTGCGGCGGCTGCGGCGGCGGCGGCCAACTCGGCTGAGGACTGCACCGGCGGCACGGCGGCCGTGGGGCGCAGCGGCGGCGGAACGTCCTCCGTCTGGGTGGCGGCCTCCTCGACGCAGGCTGGCCGAGGCTGCCGCCGCTGCCGCTCCAAGTATTTCAACGGCACGGACAGCTGCAGGCCGCTTTGGTGCCTGACGGGCGGATGCGGCGGGCAGGAAAGCCTTGGCCGCTTAGCGACTGACGCTGGCGATGACAAATAGAGGTCAGAGTCGGCGTCCGCGGCGTCGGCAAGATGCATGTCGGTGGCCGCCGTGCCGGACGTGGCTGTGGAGTCAGTCCTCCGCCTGTGCGGCTTGCGCTTCACTGCGGGACCGGCGGCGGCGGCGGCAGAAATCGCGTTTGAGAAGCGAAGCGACAACGGCGCGTCCTCGGAGTCGTTCCAGACCGAGTCCTGCGGCTCCTGTGGCGTCGGCTTTGGCTGGGAAGGACGGCAGTTCAGGTTGGGGAAAGATTGGGATTTCAATATCGCAACCCTAGCGCAATCCCTTCTGTGACATAGGCGATTCTGCCCATTAAGCTGGTCTATGTGCCTCTCTGGGGTTGGCCCTCATGGATGTGTTCCCAGTGACTGAAACACTGTGAGGGATGCTTGGAGTGACTGAAACACTGTGAGGGATGCTTGGAGTGACTGAAACACTGTGAGGGATGCTTGGAGTGACTGAAACACTGTGAGGGATGCTTGGAGTGACTGAAACACTGTGAGGGATGCTTGGAGTGACTGAAACACTGTGAGGGATGCTTGGAGTGACTGAAACACTGTGAGGGATGCTTGGAGTGACTGAAACACTGTGAGGGATGCTTGGAGTGACTGAAACACTGTGAGGGATGCTTGGAGTGACTGAAACACTGTGAGGGATGCTTGGAGTGACTGAAACACTGTGAGGGATGCTTGGAGTGACTGAAACACTGTGAGGGATGCTTGGAGTGACTGAAACACTGTGAGGGATGCTTGGAGTGACTGAAACACTGTGATACACAGCACAGCACACTTTGATGCGTATAAAATAAAAGAAGAAAATGCTGCAATTCACTGAAAAGACATGCACGGGTAGAATTTTCTTTCTGTTAAGCTGCATTGCAATTGCAATTTACAATTGCAATTTGCCAACGAAACAGGCGATAGGCGCCCAAATTGCTCGGTAATTATCTTGTCCCATCTGGCGCTCCCCGGCAAACGAGGCAAAAAATATGATAAGCATCCATCCTGCGATTCGGCAAAGTTAAATTCTAGGATTAATAGGGTCTAGGATCTAGAGTCTCGCATAATAATATTCCTCAAATCCCACTTTTAATCTGGGGTTTCATGTCCTCAAATCCCACTTAATCTGGGATTTCATCAGTTTCTCAAATCCCATTAAATCTGGGATTTCATCAGTTCCTCAAATCTCAATAAATGAGGGATTTCATCAGTTCCTCAAATCCCATTAAATCTGGGATTTTATCAGTTCCTCAAATCCCACTAAATGTGGGATTTCATCAGTTCCTCAAATCTCAATAAATGAGGGATTTCATCAGTTCCTCAAATCTCAATAAATGTGGGATTTCATCAGTTCCTCAAATCCCACTAAATGTGGGATTTCATCAGTTCCTCAAATCTCAATAAATGAGGGATTTCATCAGTTCCTCAAATCTCAATAAATGTGGGATTTCATCAGTTCCTCAAATCTCAATAAATGTGGGATTTCATCAGTTCCTCAAATCTCAATAAATGAGGGATTTCATCAGTTCCTCAAATCTCAATAAATGTGGGATTTCATCAGTTCCTCAAATCTCAATAAATGTGGGATTTCATCAGTTCCTCAAATCTCAATAAATGTGGGATTTCATCAGTTCCTCAAATCTCAATAAATGAGGGATTTCATCAGTTCCTCAAATCTCAATAAATGTGGGATTTCATCATACATGCGCAACCTCCGAAATTCGGTCGGCCATGCGACTTAGTTTTAACAAAAATGCGACGTAGTTTTTGACCAAAAATGCGACTTACATGAAAAAAAACCCGAAAGCAAAATTAACGCAACTTTGGGTAAACGGCAGGAGTAACTATAACTGTCTTATTAAGCCAAAATGCCTCGTCAGCTACTTAGTACTACTAAGTACTAAGTTTTCGGGTGGGCATTTTTGCGACCTCCTTGGTTGGCCGCCAAATCGGTCGGCCGGATCGGTCGACTCGGCCGACTGTTGCGCGTGTATGGATTTCATCAGTTCCTCAAATCTCAATAAATGTGGGATTTCATCAGTTCCTCAAATCTCAATAAATGAGGGATTTCACCAGTTCCTCAAATCTCAATAAATGTGGGATTTCATCAGTTCCTCAAATCCCACTAAATGTGGGATTTCATCAGTTCCTCAAATCTCAATAAATGTGGGATTTCATCAGTTCCTCAAATCTCAATAAATGTGGGATTTCATCAGTTCCTCAAATCCCACTATATCTGGGATTTCATCAGTTCCTCAAATCCCACTATATCTGGGATTTCATCAGTTCCTCAAATCTCAATAAATGTGGGATTTCAGCAGTTCCTCAAATCTCAATAAATGTGGGATTTCATCAGTTCCTCAAATCCCATTAAATCTGGGAATTCATCAGTTCCTCAAATCCCACTAAATCCGGGAACACAAGTTTCGGACTACACAGATAAACAAGGACTCACCGAGGCGCCAGAATCAGGATCCGTTAACCGAGCCAACCGCACCTGACGTGCCTCTCTCGCATAATCAACATTGTCAACTGTGAGCTGCCGCGGCGACACCAGACATGGCTGGGTGCAGGTGGACTCTGCGTCCGACATGCTGCCGTCCGCGGCTCCGAGGTTTCCGTGAGTCGGGCTCGGCGGGAGCGGCCGCAACGGCGGCGAGGAGGCGGCATCGGCGGCTACGAGGCGATGAGCGCGGCGGAAGAATTGCAGGCAGCGTCGAATCTCTGCCTCCTGATGCCGCAGCGGCCGCGGCGGCTGTTGCTGCTGGAACGGCGACGCCTCGGAGCCGAGGGCCGGCGACCAGCCGAGAGAGCCGCCACAGTTCGACTGTCGGCCGACGCTGGAGCCGCCCGGAGTGTCGGCGGCTGAGGAATTCGCGGCGGGGGCAACGGCGGCTGCGGCAGAGGCGGTCGACCCAAGCGCGGAGTTTACAGGCGGCAAAGAGCCAGTTGATGTCGACACAGGGGTGAGGCTGCGGTGTGTTGGTGATTAAATTGGCTTGGATTGGAGTAGGGTGGCGCTTATTGGGGCGCTTGACATGCTTAGGGTAGAGCGCTTATGACACGCTTAGGGTAGAGCGCTTATGACACGCTTAGGGTAGAGCGCTTATGATTATGACACGCTTAGGGTAGAGCGCTTATGATTATGACACGCTTAGGGTAGAGCGCTACACTAATAACACGCTTAGGGGGTAGAGCGTTTATGACACGCTTAGAGTAGAGCGCCGACACCCTCACCTTCTGCGAGCATGGACTTTGCCATTAGCAGTTCTGGCAGCCGAGCTAGAAGCGCTCAAAGGGGTGGGCGTGAGGTCGCCGCTAACCAGAGGCGAAGGTTGCGAAGCAGCTGGTCGATGCTTCATCATAATTTGCTGCCTCTGCAACTGCTGCTGCTGCTGGTGTTGATGGCGCTGATGATTGCGCAGGTAGGCCTCTTGCACGCCCGGATAGATTTTGTCTATGGTAATTTTGTGCTGCTTGCAGGCGTTCATAACAGCGTGATAGTCGCCAAATATAGCGCTCATCTGGTCGTGCCATCTGGGGTCGCTGATTGCCGACATTGGAGCTGGCTTGCCAAGCACTGCCAAGAGACTTTTGGAGCTTTAAAGATTGCCAGCAGGAATGCTATTGGCTGGCGATGGTCTCCAACTGGGCTTTAAAGCAATTTAAATATTGATTAGTAACTTTGTATCTTGTAGTTTCGTTTAATATCCAAAATTCCATACTGGTCATCAGTCATTAATTGTTTCATGCTTTGCTTCTCTTTGCACATCAGATATTTCTCTTTAAGCAATATCAACCAATCCATATTTAAGCTGTATCTCTTTGGCTTCAACTATATAATGCTTTTTTCTTTTGATTTGTTAGCTATTTGATCACTTCTACAAGTTGTTCCATTTTTTCTTCTATCTTTACATGTTTTTCTTTTGCTTTATTATCTTTTTGTAAGTTTTTGTCTTATATACCTCTATACAATTTGCAACATACCTAATTGGCTATCCTGTCACCTAGCCAGATCAGCCAGGTGTTATGCTTTGTGTTATGTATCTATATATATATAGGGATATGCTTAATATATAAAAAATAATCAAATTAACAAAATTAACTGTCAATCTTTTCTTCAAGATAGTACTTGTTAAAACAGCTAGGCAATTTATAATTATAATAGAAAACCTTGACAATATTTTATTAAGCTGTGTGCTTTGGAAAGAAAAAGAAATCGAATCAATTTCAAAGTTTTATTATTTATTATTTTCATTGTTTAGTTTTTCCTTAGACTAGGCTCTTAGAAAATAGGGCCTAGATATATAAAGATTACTAAATAAATTATATTGGATTGGATTGGATATTACTTTATTAACTAATAAATGTATAGTTAAGTCTAAGAGCAAATTAAGTTTGGCAGATGACTATCTACAAAACTACTATTTATTTTAAAAGGTGATTATGACTAGGACCTATGTAGGACTAAAGTAAAAGGTCACTAACAACTATAATTAATAGATAGCATGTTAATTTTTTATTTATCCCTTTGGTTTTACTCTTGGCAAGTTCAATATAGATGGCAAACAATAAAATATCACATTTTTTAGATTAAATAATACTTGAGTCTTAATTTGTTTCAAGTTGAGATCTATATAGATCCTGATGATCAACATTGAGATTGAGATCTTGTCTAATCCCTAGTGTAGGCCTAATAGAAGAAAAATATTAGGCCTAGGAGAACAAGACAAGGAAAAATTTTGATTTGTTATTGCAAAGTTGTTTTGTTGCTCTCTCAACAAAAATATTAGACAGGATATGGACTACATCTATATAGGCTATAGCCATAGACCAATAAGTATAACTAGACTGCGCATCTAGCATTGCCTATCTAGGCTCATTTTTTGACAAAATGACAAAGCAAAAACTGGTCCTCTCTACCCTATCCCAAAACAATTGATATCAGTGGTCTAGGGAAGACTGGCCCTTTTTCAGCTGTCTGCCTTTTTTAAAATAACATTTACATTAATGTGGTCTAAGGATTAAAAAAGTAATGCTATACTAGTTTTAAAGAGCTAGGAAAAGAACTTTATTAAAAATATATAATTGCTCAAAATGAAATGAAAGAACAATCTGAATCTGTTAAATTGTCGGGAAAAGAAAAGGAAATCATGGCAGCTTTTGCTATGCTGTTGGCTGCTCAAACAATGCAGCAATATCTTTGGTGGTGGTAGGAATGTCTCTCCTTACTTTGTAGCAATACCTCCTCACTGTATCCAGATCATACATGCGCAACAGTTGGCCAAGTCGGCTGATCCGGCCGACCGATTTGGTGGCCAACCATTGTAAGTCACAAAAATGCCCACCCGAATAAATCAAAAGTAGTACTAAGTAGATGACGAGTAGATGATAACTGAATTTTGGAGGTTGCACATGTATGATCCAGATGCCTAGAGTCCTTTTAGACTTTTGTAAAAGACAGTTATGGAAATGAGAAAAAAAGTGGCTAATAGTGCTGAGATCCCGGCATTTAGATTTCAACTTTCTTGGATATGTTGCATATGTTGAAACTGATTTGAAACCAATGGCAGTACTTGGGAACATTTGTTTGGCCAAACAGAGGAAATATAGAATAGAAATATGTAGATGTTACAAGTACAGAAAAGCCTTGGACTCAGACAAAGCAATAAGTTTCACTCAGCATTTAGGCAACGGCTAGTGCATACTGGAGGTGGGATTCTCTGGTCTGCTAGTCTAAATATGAAGCAACAAGGTGCCACCATTCAATTTTCTTTGTCATGCCTACCATTATTAGCTGAATCAACATAGAAGTAATAGAAGCTGAAAGTTCAGAATGAAATGGGACTGGAGTCTTGAAAATTGAAATTATCCACTGTAAAATGTATCTAAATTGTGATATTTGCCAGTCTATTGTATACTATATTGCAAGCATAGTTGTGCAAAGCATATTGAAATTTATTGAATATGTTCCATATAGGTCAGCTTTGACTACCAGCTCTAAGATGCCAATAGCTTTTTGTGCCTTTTGCTTATTTGTTGCCTTGAAACATGTTTTAAACAAGGAAAGAACTGGCAGCTCAATATTTTTTATCAGTGATATCTTCCAGGTCTTACTCAGTGCTAAGTCTATTATTTAATATGCTAGCTATAATTAGCCAATTTTCCAATGACATAGAAGTTTACAAGACTGCGCATATTAAGAAATCTGTTCCTTGAGCTTGATTTGCATTTGGCATCTGCAAGCAATGGCATTGAGTCGCACAAGCTATATCTGATTTAATTTATAGCTACGAGAGGCATCAAAAAGTTTTGGCAATTGACCTAATATCTCCAAAAGTACATATCACAAAGCATTGAAATTTTTTTACAAAATTGCAGACATATATTGGTTTTAACCATAGAGTGACTTTTTTCCCTTGAATGTGTTATACTTGCACATGGGCAATGCAAGGTGGTGCTCTGCCAAAAATGGAGCCAGTGCAACCAGACCAGTATTGATTCTACATTTTCATGCACTCACAACTCGGAGAAAGCGCAGTCACAATCCATGCAGACCTGGTCCAGGTAGTCAGAGACCAAGCCCCTTCCTATTGCATGGTCACCAGGTGGATAGAGTCCATCAACACCGGACAGGCCTCCTTGAATGATGACCCCCAGTCTGGATGACCCAGCATAGCTGTGACTGAAGCCAACATGGCTGCTGTCAAGGCTCTAGTGGATAAGGATCCAAACATTACCATTGCTGTGATTAGCGAGACTGTTGGTATTTCTGATGGCAGTGCGGACACTATACTGCATAGCCACCTGGGCCTCCGCAAGGTCACTGCCTGCTGGGTGTCCCACCTCCTGACAGAAGAGCAGAAGAAGGAGAGGGTGCAGTGTAGCTAGGAATTTCTGTGCAACTTTGGTCTAGGAGGCAGCCAGATGCCTTCTGACATTGTTACAGGTAATAAGAAATGGTTTTTTATTTTCAAGTGCCCCAAAAGATGCAGAACAAGGCCTGGGTAGGCTCTGGAGATGTGAGGCCGACTGTCCTGCAGTCCAGCGTTCAGTCCCAGAAGGAGATTTTTATCATCTTCATCAGCATATCTGGGACCATGGCCGTCATCATGGTGCCTAATGGACTAAATGTGAATGCCAGCTTCTACTCTGGTATGGTTCTGCCACAAGTCATGGCATCACTTCATGTAACTCAGCCCTCACAGCTTCAAGCTGGGCAAGTTCACCTGCACTATGACAATGCGTCCAGTCACACAGCAGCCCTGATGACCAACTTTCTAGCAGCCAACAATATCAAGACCATCTGCCACCCACCCTACAGTCCTGGCTTGGCTCTTTGCAATTTCTAGGTGTTTGCCAAGCTGACTGAACAGCTGGCAGGACGGAATTTTCACCATTGCCAAGACCTGGCTAAGTGCATCAATTTAGAGCTGAAGGCCATACCTGTTTCTGAGTACTATGGCGCATTCAAAGCATGTATTTGGCGGCACCAAAAGTGCATTAAGAGAGGGGGAGACTACAATGAAGGATTGTAACATATTTAGTTGTTCTTTGCAGTTATTGTTTTTTAATAGTTGACCAGTTGCCAAAACTTTTTAAGTACCTCTCATATGAACTAACTAAAGAACTTTTATGCACAAGAACAATACAAAGATTGCTTCAAGCTTAAGACTAAAAGCTAGTTCCAAAAAAAACTAATAGGCCTAATAACTTATATTTTTAAAACCTTGTGAAGGTGAGCTTAGAATTTGATGGCTCTTAGATATTTAGGCCTACTCTTATTGTTTCTATTATATTTATAACAAAAAGGTCTCATTTTGTTGGCAAGCATTTATTAAGTTATTATAGTTTTTGATAAATTATTCATTAAAATAATATAGCATATTCAAACTGCTTAATTATTAAACTTCATATAAATTAAGTTAGCTAACTATCGTCTATCAATCCATGTCCAATGGCAAAAGGCAATATAATGGGCCCAATGACTGAGGGGTAGGAAAGGAAGGGAAGCCTTTAATATTAATTATGATAGATGGGAGCTAAGGTACCATTTTTCCTACTTGGAAAAAGGTAGGCCTACACATTTCTTGCCTAACATATGCAATCTAGTTATACTTATTGGTCTATGGCTATAGGTAAAGTTGATAAAGTTGGCCTAGCTAAAGAAATATAGGCCCTAGGCCAAGGGCATAAAGAGGAGAGATAAGGGGGGATGTATCCCACCCAAAGAGCCTAACCAAAACTTTTTTGTTGCCCTTTGTTGCTATACATGCTACCATGTGACTCTGTCATAGCACTTTTACCTTGGTATATCCCCCCATAGAAAATTCACCTTGGTGTATCCCTTCCTAGTAGGAAATTCCTAGCTATGTCCCTGATATAGGCCTCAGCTAGGTTTTTTTTCGCCAGAGACAAGGTGTGAAATTGCACCTTGTGCCAAATTTCAAGGTGCGATTTTAAGGCTCAGAGTGCAATTTCTCTTGAGTCTTGTTTCAGACAACTGGGAATGTATATTTTAATGAATCCGAAAATCAACATTGTGGTAGTAACGACGCATTTCGCACTCCTAGGTGCATCTTCAGGTTTATTTTTTCAACAACGAAATTAAACAGGTTTTGCGAATAAATATGTGAAGTTGGTTATAGGTAAACAAGAAAAATTAGAAAAATTATTGAACAAATCGATATTGGAGAACACATGAGTTAGTCCATACGGCAGAGTGAAGTCCGGGGGCGGAAAGAATGTACACCCAGTACTCTCTCTCATCAAGACACAGAGTAGGTGACCCGCGCCACTATGTTGGAGTTGTGTGTTTAGGCTGGGTGACTGGGCTTTTGTTGGCCGGTTAAAGTCGCGTGTCCCCCGTGCTCTGCGTGCTGGTGTCGTCTATAAATTCAACTGCTCTGTTGACCAGAGCGTCTCCTACGTGGGGAAAACTAAAAGACACCTACACACCAGAACCAGGGAGCACTGGCTCAAACTGTCTGCTATACAAGATTACTTACTGCATTGTAGTAGCTGCTCTAACTGCAACCCAAACAAGCACTTTAAAATCATTGACCAATGTCAATCGGACTTCAAACTTAGAATTCTTGAGGCCATGCACATTAAAGCCCAGTCACCCAGCCTAAACACACAACTCCAACATAGTGGCACGGGTCACCTACTCCGTGTATTTTGATGAAAGAGAGTACTGGGTGTACATTCTTTCCGCCCCCGGACTTCACTCTGCTGTACGGACTAACTCATGTGTTCTCCAATATCGATGTGTTCAATAATTTTTCTAATTTTTCTTGTTTACCTATAACCAACTTCACATATTTATTCGCAAAACCTGTTTAATTTCGTTGTTGAAAAAATAAACCTGAAGATGCACCTAGGAGTGCAAAATGCGTCGTTAGTCACATAATGTTGATTTTTGGATTCATTTTCCTTTTACTAGCCAAGTGAGCTACACTACTCGGTATATTTTAATATCTTACATAAGGCTATAGCCATAGGCTATATAGCCTATATGACTTAATAGGATTTAAAGAGTTATTTTGTTTCATATTTTAAGGCAGTGCATGAAAAATAGCTTAAGCATGGTTAAGCCTTTAAAGAAAAATGGTTATAAGACCGCACCTAAACTGCTCCTACTTTTTTAATTTCAGGGTGCAATTTTAAAATTTAAGGTGCATACACATACTCTGCGCACAAAAAAACCCTGGCGCCTCAGGCTCTAGTACATACCTGAATTTCATGAATTTATAGATAAGCCTAAAAATAATCATGACTCATGGGAATATGTCTTTTTGAAAGAATTTCAGTGAATAAATGATTTTTGTAGGCCTATTTAAACTAGGCCTAGGCATAAAACTAAAAAGCCATGTTTTAGTAGGCTAGGCTGATACCTACCAGTACCACAATTTATATACACTTTCTTCAAGCCTTCCATTAGGCCTAGGCTAGGCTCTTTAGGACTAAGAAGTCAATAAAGTCAATACATGCAAAAATGAAATCGAAAATTCCCTATTATGTCTTTATTTGGGCTATTACTGGTAGTGATAGGCCCTAAGCTTGCCAATGTAGGGTATACCATGTCAATACGCCTACTTAAACGACTTCAAAGTATTAAAATTCTACTTAAAACCTTCAAATCTTGTCTGTCACACAATAGTAACACACTGATACGTCATGTTGCACAACAATCGCGTAAATCAGCTGTGCTGTACCGTGTGCATAATTTTAGATATTACAATCGCATAGCTACATACAAACAACTCATTTTTAGTATATAGGATTTTTTACACTGTTCTGTAATTTAAAGGCCTCCCTGCCATTATATCTTATCTTCTATTTTTCTGCTTCCAAAAATTTTTTCAAATGGCAACAGACAGTTTTATTATACATTTAAATAATGATTTTACAAAAGCTTTTTTGTTAGTTGAATATCAATTGTTTTGTTTGAAGTTCAGACTGTATTTTCGCGCGAATCTTCCGTAATAATGAAGTTATTGCTGTGTCAAATGTTCACGAAATGGACCATTTTTTATTGGATGACTTCAACGAGTCATACATGCATTCTGTAATCTGTTATCTTTCAGGAAGCGAAAGTTTACCATGCCAATTTTTCAACCTGTTTTCCAAGAACATCGGGAATTGACATGAAAATTCATCAAGTTAGACCGGTTGCGTTAAGCGTTAGAAGTAAGTAGTAGTTAGTTATATGCGCTCATGCATTGATGGAGCAACCTCGATGACGAGACTCGGACAGGTCGACCGCCCAGCTTCTGCTGTTATATTGAAGAAAACATCGCTGCTGTCGAGATGATCGACATTAATTGACCGCGGCAAGTAAACCTGCTGTGCAGAAAAATCAGATCGGGGCTCTGGCATTAGATCGGCAGAGGATATGTAACATGTACAACGTCCATACATTCTGTGCGACAAGCTGGGAGCCTCCATATGTGGCCTATATGCCACAATCTGACCGAGGACCAATATAAAGGCGGAGAGAGGGTGCGTTAGTGCAAGGTTTATGCTCAAAAGATTCGACTCATTGAACCCTCAAAAAGCGATGCTGGGATCGATCATGACGGGTACGTAATGAGGAGTTAAGGTTCTCCCGGAAAACTACCAGGAAACCACAGTCCACGGTTTGGCTCGATCCCGACGATGCTACCCCAACAAATTGTCAAGCGTACTTGCAGCGTCGGAAAGCAGATGGTCGTGGCAATTTCTTCAGCCAAGGCTGGCCACCTGGCGCGACTGCATGTAGCGCTCCAGGACAGGCGGCGTACAGTCAATTCCCGATTATTGTTTATCACCTGTGCCTGTCGCTTGTACATGTTCAATGCAAACGCCGGCCGAGCACCGGGCTTCTTATCGTGGTTTGCTGCTTATAACCAGGACAACCCCAGGTGCTCACTAGCTACGACATAGGTATTTCTGCATGGCCGAGAATTGATCGTCTGACTGGTGGCGCATCCTGCATATTCCAATGTAGTCCAATAGATGGTGACGCATCCTGCATAATTCCAATGTAGTCCAGCAGATGGTGACGCATCCTGCATATTCCTGTGTACATGCAGTCCAGCAGCTGGTGACGCATCCTGCATGCATATTCCAATGTAGTCCAGCAGCTGGTGACGCATCCTGCATAATTCCAATGGAGTCCAGCTGGTGACGGATCCTGCATATTCCAATGTAGTCCAGCAGCTGGTGACGCATCCTGCATGCATATTCCAATGTAGTCCAGCTGGTGACGCATCCTGCATATTCCAATGTAGTCCAGCAGCTGGTGACGCATCCTGCATGCATAATTCCAATGTAGTCCAGCTGGAGACGCATCCTGCATATTCCAATGTAGTCCAGCTGGTGACGCATCCTGCATATTCCAATGTAGTCCAGCAGCAGCAGCTGGTGACGCATCCTGCATGCATAATTCCAATGTAGTCCAGCTGGAGACGCATCCTGCATATTCCAATGTAGTCCAGCAGCTGGTGACGCATCCTGCATGCATATTCCAATGTAGTCCAGCAGCTGGTGACGCATCCTGCATGCATAATTCCAATGTAGTCCAGCTCGAGACGCATCCTGCATATTCCAATGTAGTCCAGCAGCTGGTGACGCATCCTGCATGCATATTCCAATGTAGTCCAGCAGCTGGTGACGCATCCTGCATGCATAATTCCAATGTAGTCCAGCTCGAGACGCATCCTGCATATTCCAATGTAGTCCAGCAGCTGGTGACGCATCCTGCATGCATGTAGTCCAGCTGGTGACGCACCCTGCATATTCCATATAATTTAGTCCAGCTGCCTAGCTGGTGCAGATTTTCCCGTTCAATTTCAACAAAATTTGCAATACAATTAACAAAACTCGACAGTTAGACTTTCAAATTAGAGAAAGCGAACTTCAATTTATTTATCAGATATTCGTTTTAGAGTGGATTTTCAATTTAAAACAGTTCCTCTTTTAGAGCGCTTTGTCTATATGGTCTAAATTCAAGTTCTGCTGGGGCAAAGATCACTTTCAATTTAGACACACTCATCTGAGCCCTTCAGACTTTTGCTTCCGGTAACCTCTGCCTCTGACCTCGAGAGAGAGAGAATGGGAGACTAATGCGCATTCCGTAAGATGGGCGCCGGACCTCATATCCTAAAATATGTTGTCTTAACTTTCAACAACAGTGTGCATGAACGCAAGAGAAAAGAGAAAAGAATTAAAGTAGCAGCATGCAAAAAAATTAACAGTCTAGAGCTGCAGTTTTTATGCTTTGGCTGCTTTGGCAGTTCATTCATTCATCAACCCATTCCGTCACCGTGGATTGGCACACGTGCCAGGCATCTTGGCACATAAGAGGAACCTGGTGGGTGTATTGGCATTTTCCGTGTCGCCGGCCCGTTCGAATGATTGAGTATGCCGTTGTCCTTTTGATATTCATCGTGCCGCAAAATGCAGAAAGTCCTCCTTCGTCGCGTTGTTATGATCGCATCCAGCAGGCGCGCTCGATATCCTGATTCGTGATTCGCTCGTACGGGTCGCGGCCATCAACGTCGCTTCCTGCGTCTTCTTCGTTGCTTCCATTGACTTCTTCATCGCTTCTTCACCTTTTCTTTCATGTTCGCGTGCGTTAATTAGATCAGTAGACAGATATCCTTCACAAAATAGATCATTCCCCTTGTTCTCTCTTGCCAACGACTGCCGTTTTATCATGGTGGTAAAATTCAAGGTTACAAGGCCTAAAATTGTTATAATTTACAGCCTCAATATCGTCCATCGGTTCCCCCCATAGACAATTAAACTGAGTACTGTACATGTAAGCGAAGAGGTCAGAGATGTATTTACGAGAAAAGTATACCAGTCACAAATATTACAAAACCGACTAATCAAGTATATAATCATGGATGTTTAATGCGCATTCTAGGGTTAGAAAGTCCGAGGCTGCATTTGATGGTCTCGAGGCGAGCGAAGCGAGCGAGCGAAGCCTCTCCGCCCCCCCGAGTTCCTGAATCTGCCTCTCCGCCCCCCCCCCAGAGTTCCTGAATCTGTCTCTCCGCCCCCCCAGAGTTCCTGAATCTGCCTCTCCGCCCCCCCCCAGAGTTCCTGAATCTGCCTCTCCGCCCCCCAGAGTTCCTGAATCTGCCTCTCCGCCCCCAGAGTTCCTGAATCTGCCTCTCCGCCCCCCCCCCCCAGAGTTATTGAATCTGTCCAATAGTTTCTGATATAGAGTCGAATTCATCAATCACTCCAACCTGCCATTTTGCAGCGCCTGCCTCTGCCACCTCAACATCGATGTGCTGAACTGCCAGCAGGCCCTAGAAAAGTACGCCGAGATGCACCCGGCGTTCACCGACAGCCGCGAGTACAAGCTGATGGTCAAGCTAGTTGAAACTGCCAACCCGAGGAGCCGAACGTTGACGAGTTCACCAAAGCTCTGACTGAGTTCGACAGCATCTCCAGGCTGGACCCATGGGCCACTCGCCGGCTGAACACGGTGAAGAAAGCGCTAAAGGCTGACGAGCCCGAGCTCACCTAAGCTTGATAGTGTCGATTGTTATTGAGGAACTAAATCGTAGACGATATCTGGGATTACAGCATTGCTAGACACTAACTGGTTGGATGTATTTTTAACATCAGAACTGTCTTGCATTGTGAACCAGTTTTTAAATAATAAGCTGACTAGGCCTCCTAATCAATAGAGCACTCAGGAGGATAATGCTAGAGAAACTATCAGCCCTACAATTGTATTGCCTGTGCTCTATTGAGTTCAAGAAAAAAGTGGAAAAACTGTTCAAAAAAGCCTCAATATGTAGCTTAGGATCATATTCCACATGGAAAAAGTGTCCCAGTATGTCTGCAACTTGAAGTCCATATGCCTTGGCCTCTCAATCCAGGTGTCGTTTATAAATTTCATTGTTCTGGTGACCAGAATATTTTGTACATTGGAAAAACTAAGCAACACTTATACACTAGGGTCAAAGAGCACTGGACCAAAAGATCTGCTATACAAGAGCATCTTCTCACATGCAACTCATGCTATAATAGTAAACCAATTTATTTATTTAAGATTATTAATTCCTGCTGCCATGAGCACACTTTGAATATCTTAAAGAAGCTAGGTGCCTTTTTACTTAATCAAGTGAGAAATCAAAAAGAAAAGTTGCTAAAAAACCTTTATAATTAATATTCTTATTTGAGTTCTTAGCTATAATTATTGACTTCATAGAACTATGCCTATAATATATTTATATCTATTGTCATATGTATATTTTTAGCCATTGCTAATTAATATTTCCTCTCTATTATAAAAAATCTTTTTTTCAATATGCAACCTACTTGATTTTATTCAGCTAGTATATCATGTTTCTCATAGTTTTCTATGTTTTTGCCCTATATACCCTTTAAAGTTGATTTGGTATTTATACGATCAGTTGTGCAGTATACCTTAAAAGTTTCTATTTTTACACTCTGTAGCCATAGACATAATTAACAGCAGATCACTACTAAATTAACCTTATGTCAAAATAATATATAATAGGCCTATCTTCTATATTCAAATCATATATATGTATTTCATATGCTTTAATAGCTAGGATTTAAATAACTTAGCATATTTGCATTTTAACCTTAATTTTACATTAATTCATCATTAAGCAAGCTGGTAGAATATAATTTGACCTCTAATCGAATCCAACCTAAATAGTATCCAATGCGCATTCCAGCAAATAGTACACAAAAGACTTAAAAAGCATTAAAGAAAAATGTCAGACGAACTCAAACGCGGCCAGGATCTGATGGAGCAGGCAATGAAAAAGCGCGGCGGCGGTGGTGGCGGCCTTTTTGGTCTATTTGGCAAGTCTGGCAAAGACGACGAAGCTGCCGAGCTGTTTGTCAAAGCGGCCAACGTGTTCAAGATGGGCAAGCACTGGCGCGAGGCCGGCGACGCCTTCAGCAAAGCGGCCGAGGCGCACAGTTCTAAGAATAGCCGGCACGACTCCGCCTCGGCTCTGGTCGATGCGGCCAATTGTTATCGCAAAGTTAACGGCCAGCAAGCCATTGAGTGTCTGGATTCCGCGATTGCTATTTACACTGATATGGGCCGGTTCACAATTGCCGCTAAGCACCATATGAGCATTGCGGAGATCTACGAGACCGAGCTGAACGATCCTAAGCTGGCCTCGCAGCACTATCAGAAGGCTGCCGACTTCTACCGCGGCGAGGAGAGCAACGCCAGCGCCTCCAAGTGCGAGGCCAAGGTCGCCCATCTGGACGCCGACGCCGGAGATTACATCAACGCCGCCAAGGTGTTTGAGGAGCTGGGCAAGGCCGCTATGGAGAACAGCCTGCTTAAGTATGGCGCCAAGGACCACTTTTTCCGGTGAGCTGTCTCACATTATCTGTTGTATTGAATTTCCCCCTGATTCATCAGCGTCCTTAAATCTGCCTCTCCGCCCCCTCTCCAGAGTCCTTGAATCTGCCTCTCCGCCCCCTCTCCAGAGTTCCTGAATCTGCCTCTCCGCCCCCCCCCCAGAGTTCCTGAATCTGCCGCTCCGCCCCCCCCCAGAGTTCCTGAATCTGCCTCTCCGCCCCCCCCCCCAGAGTTCCTGAATCTGCCTCTCCGCCCACCCCCCGAAGTTCCTGAATCTGCCTCTCCGCCCCCCCCCCCGAGTTCCTGAATCTGCCTCTCCGCCCCCCCCCCCGAGTTCCTGAATCTGCCTCTCCGCCCCCCCGAGTTCCTGAATCTGCCTCTCCGCCCCCCCGAGTTCCTGAATCTGCCTCTCCGCCCCCCCCCAGAGTTCCTGAATCTGTCTCTCCGCCCCCCAGAGTTCCTGAATCTGCCTCTCCGCCCCCCCCAGAGTTCCTGAATCTGCCTCTCCGCCCCCCAGAGTTCCTGAATCTGCCTCTCCGCCCCCAGAGTTCCTGAATCTGCCTCTCCGCCCCCCCCCCAGAGTTATTGAATCTGTCCAATAGTTTCTGATATAGAGTCGAATTCATCAATCACTCCAACCTGCCATTTTGCAGCGCCTGCCTCTGCCACCTCAACATCGATGTGCTGAACTGCCAGCAGGCCCTAGAAAAGTACGCCGAGATGCACCCGGCGTTCACCGACAGCCGCGAGTACAAGCTGATGGTCAAGCTAGTTGAAACTGCCAACCCCGAGGAGCCGAACGTTGACGAGTTCACCAAAGCTCTGACTGAGTTCGACAGCATCTCCAGGCTGGACCCATGGGCCACTCGCCGGCTGAACACGGTGAAGAAAGCGCTAAAGGCTGACGAGCCCGAGCTCACCTAAGCTTGATAGTGTCGATTGTTATTGAGGAACTAAATCGTAGACGATATCTGGGATTACAGCATTGCTAGACACTAACTGGTTGGATGTATTTTTAACATCAGGTGTATAAGTTAAAGAAAAGTACTTGTTGGTTTTTGCTGGTTGAGATTGCCCATTTAATCTTGTTGTTGTCAGAGAGTTTCAATGTTGTCCCTATAACCACTTTAAAACAAAATTCATTTCGATATGTTTTATCCAGATTGTATCAGTGCCGTCGCGTCTCATGTGTTTATAATTAATAATAAGTTTAAAATTTTCTCTTTGTAATAAACTTCTTCTAAAAGCACAACAGAATCTTGTCCATATTTTGTAGGATTACTTTACAAAACAAGACATAGGAATTCCTTAAGTTCAATCCTTATTTGGTTGCATAATATTAATTATTGTGGATAAGTTTTAAACTATCATTTGTTGTCTATTATGTTTGGCAACTTCCTAGCTAGATAGCATACTCGTAGAGTAGTATGTGTTGTGTTAACTACTATAATATATTAAATAATTAGTTTATTCTGCATCACCTGGCTTACCAGCTTATTAATAATCAAATAATCAGTCAGATCGATTTCAGTGTTTTTTCTACTATTGTTGCACTTTTAAACTAAAATACTATTATTATACAATATAAAGCACGGCAAGTTATACTATATATTAATAACCATAATTTTATGGTAAGCAAGTTTTACACATCATAGCTATCGTTGCCCCGCGAGGCACAACTTGTTTTCCTCCGCTTCTTCTATCAATTTTGTGTCGGACTTTTGTGTTTCATTTCTTTCCAAATGCGCTTGTTGAACCCTGTTCAAGTTGGCACTAGGTCAGCTGGAAGGCTTTTGGACCCCTAGAATCAGACCAGACTTTGATCCTCCTCAGCAGTTTCAGGTACCTAAGGTTCCTTCAACCATTTTCAGATTCCCCAAATGCTTCCAGATCCCCAAAATGCTTCCAGATCCCCAAAATGCTTCCAGATCCCCAAATGCTTCCAGATCCCCAAAATGCTTCCAGATCCCCAAAATGCTTCCAGATCCCCAAATTCTTCCAGATCCCCAAATGCTTCCAGATCCCCCAATGCTTCCAGATCCTCCAAATGCTTTTAGATCCCCCAAATGCTTCCAGATCCCTCCAAATGCTTCCAGATCCCTCCAAATGCTTCCAGATACCCCCAAATGCTTCCAGATCCCTCCAAATGCTTCCAGATACCCCCAAATGCTTCCAGATCCCTCCAAATGCTTCCAGATACCCCCAAATGCTTCCAGATCCCCCCAAATGCTTCCAGAATCCCCAAGTGCTTTCAGATCCCCCCAAATGCTTCCAGATACCCCCAAATGCTTCCAGAATCCCCAAGTGCTTCTAGATACCCTTAATGCTTCCAGGTCTCTGCCACCAGGCTTCCAGATTCCCAAAGCCCCTAAAATATTCCAGATCTGCAGTTATTTCTGTTAACCCTCCAAAGCCCCAGCAAAGATCCAAATCCAAGTTTCAAGTTCTCTCTGCAATTTCACTTCTACTGAATTGGAATTTGAAAAACGAAGACGAATCCGCCGATTGCGATGGCGGTGACTCGAACTCGCGGCCGCGAATTCCTCCATTGGGTAGGACCGGCGGCAGCGACAGATTCTATGGCGGTTTTGCTACAGCCCTCGCTGGCCGTCAGCAGCCGTCCGCTGCGTCTTCTTCGTCGTTTCTGTCGACTACGGCGCTGGATCCGCTGCGCCTGGTCCCGGAGCTCTGGCCTGGCGGCGCCACCAAAGGCGGCCCGGGTCCGCTGACTGAGTGGCGCCTTCGCCAACTCAGAGCGGCCGGAGTGCCCTCAGACCCGTGGGCCCCGGCGCCAGGCCGGTCTATCGAACAGCGCCTAGCCGCTCTGCGCGCATTCCGCGCCGAGGAGGTCGCGCGCCGATTGGCGCTGGCCAAAGAGAGGCGGCGCCTCCGTCCGAAGCTGATTGGCCCGTTGATTACATACGCACACAGCGACCCGAACATGTCAATGGCCGAATTCCTGGGCCAGTCTCAGTCGTCTTCTGCTAGTCAGTCGCAGCAGTCGGAGCCCGGTGTAATTGTCGTTGATCCGCCCGCAACTTCTGGTCCTTCGAATTTGAAGCTGCAGCCTAATAGAAAGCGCCTGTTGAGCAACGACGATAAAAATGATCAGGACCCGGACGATGCTGACTTCACTCCGTCTTCTAGGAGCAAAATTAGCAATACAAATACGAATAACAGGCGCAGGTCAGCCGCTGGTCCACGGCAGCAACAGCCAGCAGAGACTGAATACATTCGGCTGGGGCCGCGCAATCTGCCCCCAGCCGCCGCTGCAGTTTCTCCTGCTGGAGCCTCTGGCCGCCGCCAGAAGCTGTTAGCTGGCGCCCAAATCTCCTTGTGCAGCGCAGCCGACGCCGTGTACGAGATTCGCTCGTCATCTAGCGAGGATGAGAACAATCAATCGACTTCCAATGTGTCGAAGAATCCCAGGAAGAAGAAGCCGGCGGTAGCCGTCAACAAAATCGAATACCACGAGACGGTGTGTCCGGTGTGCAACTGTCCGGTGCCGAAGCAGGCCTCAATGCAGGAGCACGTGAACTCGTGCTTGGACAAGGACTGAATGACCAAGTGACAACACGGCCGAGTTTGAGTTGCATTTTGCTCCGTTTTTTCTTCGCTTCGTTTCTTCGTTGTTGGTTAATGGTTAGGTACAATTTAGAGGACTCCTTGAAGTTTTAGAGTTCTCGAAGTACTCCTTGTACTTTAGGCTGTTATCGTCTTTTTGAACTCAAGATTGTTAAGGACCTCTTGAACTTTAGGTTGTTATACAATGCTTGCAATATTGATGTCAAGGTGGGAATGTTTTAGGGAAATTTAGCTAAGTATAAATTTAATTTGAATTTTCTGGCTTATTCAATCTAGTTTAAAACGAAAACCTATCCTAGGGACAGGTTATTAAGGTACATTTACGCTTGTAGTTATTTTTATTGGTTCAATGCTCGCATTTATATTCATGAATCCAGAAACGTATACGAGAATTACAACAGTTGCTTGGAAGCAGAAGTCCCAGAGTTCAGAAAGTCCAGGTGCAATGGCCACAGCTACCGCCTGGATTCGAATAGAATCAATCGATTAGTACTAGAGAAAGAAGACTCGTCAGGTTAGGCAAAAGTATCCTGGAGTCAAGCAGCCAATACGCAATGTCTGCTGTGATATTAGTATTTAAAATTCACAAACGGAACACAAAACGATTGCATTTATATCGTCGATAGATATCTCATAGATAGTCAACTAGATGGCAACTTATTTTTGTTTTGTGCTGTGTGTTGCAAGAGTTTGATAATTTTGTAGGATTACTTTGCCATCCATCCGATGTGAATTTGCTGTGCAATCAGCGCCAATAGTGCATTTTTATCACTTTGCTGGCTTGTCTGTTGTCTCTAATGTACTCCTGTGTTGTTCCTGTGTGCTAGTAAACAAACTGTATTTAGCTCGTACTACTTGATTTCAGGTGCTGTTTTTTTCTAAATAAAAACATCAAACAGTTGCAAATAATAACAATAAAAATATCAGCTGCTGAGCCTGTGTTTGTTAAAAACTATTTGTATTCAATAAAGCGAAATTTCCCCGAATGCTTTTGTTTCAATTTGTTATTTAGTCATTAGAAATTGGAAAGTTGATACAGACTTCAAAGAGTCTGCTTGGATTTCGGACGGAAGTTTAAAAATACGCTCGTAGAATTATTGATTTATTTCAAATGAAGATAAGGAACCAAATGAGTATAAAAGACGTGTAATTACAAAGGCTAATAGTTTTTTGTCAATTTCTCTCTCAACTCTCGTCTTTGCTAAATGAGGAGCCTGATTCTGTGGAAACTTGAATGGGAAAGGTCGGTAGTTTAGACATTTTGCTGATAGCTGAGTAAATATGAATGAAAAATTCAAAATCAGTTCTAATATGGAGGAAATTTGTTGGGTATGTAGCGGTTCTCTGTGCAAATTGGCCTATATGGAAACCTGCTTGTCTATTCGGGAAAGTCGTTAGCCCACTTATATCAATGGTTGTTGTCTAGGAATTGGCTTGCGAGTACAAATGGAGACTTCAGAGGTACAGGGTCTGCAGCAGGAAGTGGTCCTGCTTCACCACGCCAAAGCCTTCGTTTGTCTTCGGCATGGCCTTGTAAGTCTCGAAGGCGGTCTTAAGCCGGATGGACAGCAGGATGAAGTCCTCGAAGCAGACTCTGCCCTGCTCGGGGTCCATGTAGCGCATGGCCACGGACTCGAACACCTTGTTGCAGAGGTTGTAGCCAGCAACGCGGAGTGCGCCTCGCAGTTCGAACGAATCGAAGTAGCCATTACCGTCGGCGTCGTACTCTTTGAAGATGGTCTTCAACAGGCGGATCTCGTTCCACAGGTGTTTGAACTCGTCAAACTCCATGAAGCCAGACATGTTGGCGTCCACGAGGGCCAGCATGCTGCGACAGGCCTCTAGGCTGAAGCCCTGAAACTCTTTGATCTCGCGGCCGAATGAACGGTTGAGAATCTGCTGTAGCTGCTTGGCGTGGATCTTGGCCGTGCTGCCTGTGGGGTTTTAAAAGTTTAAAATGATCTTTGAGTTGGTGTTAGTGAGTCTCTTCTATCGTTACCTGAATCTCATGAACCTTTGTCTTCTTGCTGCTTTTATATGCCATTTTTAATAACTAGAGAAAAGAAGCTTACTGGATACACATGATGCGCGAGATTATCTGTAGTCTAATAATGTGTTAGCGCTTTAATACTTGTAATGCATGCATGTAATGCATGTAATCCTCTGTTTATGCATGCGTTTTATGAGCTATTTTATGTTTACGCTAATATTATTTTCAGCAAAATAATCAATAAAAAGTATACGGAGTATACGTTTGTAAATACGCAAAGCGGGGCGGATAAACATTTGATTTGATTAATAAATACGTTAAGATAACCATCTATGATATTAAAACTCGTACGCTGCATTCCTGAAAATTTTCACAAAAATGCCAGTTGGTCAGCGTTTAGAAAATCAGAAATAAATTATGTTTTAATAAAAAATTTTAATACAAACACTTCACCTGCAAACTCCATAAACGCCTTCTTCAAAGGCTCCTCGTTCTCCATCACGGTGCTGTGATGCTTGCGCCCGTACACGCCGTCCACCACGTTGTCCATGGTGTTCGGGGTGTCCAGCACGCCGGACTCGTTCGGTTTCTCGGAGAAGATGCGCAGAATGAATTCGGCCTCCTCGTTGGGGCTGAAGGTGGATGGGATGATGACGTAGTGCCCGGGCGGCAGCTTGTGACGCCCGCACACCTCGCGCTGGTTCACGAAGGAGGGCGACTTGTCCACCTGACGGTTGAACCGGAAGAACTTCTGGTCCAGCGGAGGTATGTTCGGATCCTTGATCGAGTAGATTGCGTAACCAATCGTTAAGAAGTCGGCCCCCTTTAGAATCTTGCGAATGTCCTTCTGCATCAGGCCCACAATAATGGTGCCCATATTCTCGTCGTCGTCCTCGTCCGGGTCCACAATCTCAATGCGAAACTGTTCGTTCATGTGGAAGCTGTCGATGTTGTTGCGACAGCCGCCTGCGCTGACGTTGCGCTTCCACTGGCCTGACTCCAGGCACATCTCCCATCGGCGCTTCTTGGCTGCCTCGCCCTTGACGCTGCTGGACATGGACTCCGGGCCCAAATGGCAAATCTCGATCTTGTTGAACTGGCTTGAAAAGTCTTTGTAGCTCATCCAGAACTCGCCGTCGTCTCTCTGGTCCATTCCGAGCTTGTCCTTCTCGCCCTGGCTGACGCTGCTCCACTTGTGGCTGTGGTCGCTCCAGTCGCCCTTCCACTCGCACTCGTTGCCCCAGGGGTTGCGGACTCGCACGAGGGACTCCTCCATGCCGTTGTTGAGTCGCACTTTTTTCACGTCTGTCACGGAGTAAGCGTGCCCTGTAATCAGGCCATTGGACAGGTGACCCTCTAACTGCTCGCTTTCAATAGCGCATCCCATCAAGGAGCAGGCATTGTTAGCCTGTACCATGATGTTGTACAGGTTCGGTGGCGCCCTTCTCATGTCGAAAGTTTCGCACAGGCCGCCAGTGAAGTCGACCATGGCCTCGGCCTGGTTGCCACCGCTGAGGGCCTCGTAGCTGCCGTTCAGCTTGGCGTAGGCCTTCTCGAGCAGAGCTGACCAGAACTCGTTGCGGTCCTCACTGCGCATGAAGCACAACTTGCCGTACTTGGTTGGCAGGCGGTCGTCAATCTGTCGAGTTTCATTATTGAGGGAAGCATGTTGATTGCAAGTTTCTGGGGGACTGGTTGATACATGTAGCATATAATGACCTGTACATGTATGTTAGTTTTAGTTAGAGGCAGGGGGTTGTGTGCACCCTGGCGCACTTAAAGCGAAATTGCCACACAACCGGCGAGAGGCATTACTGCCCATTCCACCGACTCCCATGAGCAGGCACACAAGTCATCACACAGGCACACACTCACACAGGAGTGTACACAGGTGGTCATTACTTTATTTATCGTTAGGAATGTAAACTTCACAGTGCCTTGGGGGTTGGCATTCAAGGGCGATAATTGCACGAGCAGAGCCAAGCCGAGATTTCAATTTAGCCCAAAATTAACATGACTACACTTGGAATCGAGCCTGGGCCGCTGGTACATCAGATCGCCGCGATAGATCATTTGGCTACGGTCCCAGCCTGTATGTTAATTAGTTCCGCATGTACTTCGTAAAACTGATAGAAAAAATTTATCAATCCTATTTCTCCAAGGCTGTTCTCAATCGTTCTCCTCGAATTCTTTGTACTTTGTGTAACTATTGCAAAATTTTATTATACAACCCAAGTATACCTATAATTTTATTTTGGCTTGCATACATAAAATGTATCCAACACAAAATGGTCACAAAATGGCCAGCCTGCGGCATGCACGGTGATAAACTTCATACCTCAACGTCTTTCCACTCGCCAAACTGCCAGAACCGAAAACGAAACATGCCGCAGTAGTTGGCGCCAAAGTCCTGGTCGGGCACCACAACCTGGTCGAACAGCTTCTTGTGCATCGAAAGCGAAGCAACTGCCGCCAGAAGCCAGCAGTCGCCCAGTTCGCCCTGCTTGACATCGAATCTGCTTACACCGTCGCTGATGAACAGCGGATCCGAGCAGATTTCCTTCGGGCGCTTCCACTCGAACCTGGAGTAGGATCGCGACGGATAGATGCTTCGGTTGTCGGCTGGAAAGTCAGGGTCTTCGAACAGCCTGCCGGACAGCTTCTGCTCGTCTCGCTTGGAATTGAAGTCTACTTTGGGCCGGTCGGAGCCGGCCTGACGGTAGATGGTGCGCGGCGGCCCGGGATCCTTCAGCGCTCGCGGCACGAAGGCGTCTCCATCGATCACCACGGACTTGCTGCGCCTGTCCAGGTAATCGAAGATGTTCCGGCCGCCGCCATTGTTAGATTGGTCCGCATCAAATGTGTAGCCCTTGTAGTACGGATCGTAGAATGGGTTGTTGCCTCCGGACCACAGGCTGGTGGAACCGGAGGTGTCGTAGACGATCTGAACACGAGGCATTGGTTAACCCGGATTGTCTCTAAAAGAGTGCTAAAAATTTGTTTTGATATTTGCCAAAAAATCTGTGTGGGTTCTAGTGTCAAACTTATAGGTTAGGCAGCGTCAAAATTGGACTGTCTTCTCTACTTTATAATCCAAAAATGCGAAAACGTAGCCTCTCTGCCTTTCTGTTTCTTCTACAATTGAGGGTCTCTGTGAAATAGCTATGCTCTGTCTAAGAGAATGAGATGCCATTGTGCCTTTTTTACGAGTTGTGCGCGCCTGTGCAGCAGTGAATACGAGCTAGAGCCACACAGTCGTTCGTTCATTCATTGCTCTGCATCTGCAGTCCCGAGCTGTAGAGAATACCCAAAGTCTTTCGGCGTGGGACGGGGGCCGAGAGCAAACAATGGCGTTGGAGTTCGTGGGCAGCAGCCAAGTAGATCCAGTGGCTGCGCGATTATGCATTTTATTTGCAGTGTTTTTCTTCTGGCCAAAATGAAACAGCAGACCGGCAAGCCAGGTTGTTTTAGTCTCTCATCTCTCCGTCTCTTGCACAGAACCATCTCATCTTCATGGTTGTGGACATAACCCTTCACTTGATCTTTTTCTGCAACTATCAGAAAAACTCTTGCGTCATTGAAGTCTTAGCCTTATCTTTAGAGTTTATAAGTGAAATCCGTATCTGTGGCGCCGGTTGTTAACAAGCTGTATTTACTGAGCCAAAACTATGATGAAAACCAACGGAAAAATATGTAAATAGAAGAAACTGAGCAAAGGCGCGGGTACATAACTTCGAAATATGAGATTTAGAAAGCAGAGATCAGTCGGAATCCCGAAATCCCAACTGTTTGCGGGACAAGTTCAGACGAAATTTCCCGTCCAAAGTTTTTCTCAAGGTGACTTTTCAGATTAGTCTACAAGCTTTGTTATGTCCGGGATGACAGGAAGACATTTAAATCCTCGTTGAAGAGTTGAAAATTCGAGTTTTCATCAGTCGTTAGGATCAGTGCTGCTGTTGACACTGAAGGCAGCCTACCTCGTCTCGTCGACTGCCTGCTGGCTGACGTCGGCGCCCCGAATTCTGGTCGGTCGCTCGACTTTCTGACCCTCGACGTGCCCAGCGCGTCTGTGGGCCAGAGGCGGAGAGAGAGGAGAGGGACTAAAGGAGAAGAGAGGAGTCAAGAGGAGAGGAGATGGAAGAGAAAAAAGGAGAGAGAAGAGATTAGAGAGAAGGAAGCTGAGAAGAGACCTTGAGCGGGCCGGATGCTATCATGTGAACTCGCTGATCGGACCCGAGGGCCGGAGCTTGTCAAACCCTGATCTAGAACCATTCTCAGTGTCAATTTTGAGCAGAAAATACAAGCACAGAAAATCATATATCATTTAAAATTATGTTTATTTCATACAAGAAAAAACCGTTATATTTTCTATTACCAACTTGGATTCTGTTAGTTAAACGGCCAGACGTTGTTGTGACCATATGGTTATGACTGTCTAGACTAGACCCTCTCTGATACAAAGTCGGCTATTTATAGCACTTAAGATTATGAAATGACTGTCTATGGTAAAACCGTGTATAAATTCCATATACTCGATATTGGTAAAATGCATGCCCTAAAAATCAAAGCTTTTGTGAGAAACCTGTGTTGTTAATTCTTAATTGTTCAATATCTGCAGCGATTTCAGGCCGAAAATGGCCGCTGAATGGAGTCTGCCAGCCAAAGGCCCGGTTCTGACAATCACTCTGTTAATGTTCGTCACCTTACTTGACTCAGCCATCGCCGAGGCGAATTCGTGCAAAACCGAAGATGCCAAAATTATTAAAGAAATGCGTAAGTTGTAATCCTTATATACTGTTCTGAACGCGAAAGTTTACTAACAGTATAGGGATACCATTTTCTTCCCGGGAGGGGAACTACCGGGGAGGGGATAGCAGAGCAACCCAGGCACACGAAATTCAAGAACACGGGCCAACCTTTTGTTGCGCAACAATTCTCAAGTAAGAATCAGGTCGCCGGCTCTCTGGACTGTCGAGATATTCAACGATTCTGCCAGAAGGTCGGGCTTTTTCCCATAAACGCTATAGTGCATTAGTGCAGCTTTGCCAAGCCTCCAAATTTCATCAGCACATCGAACGCATGTGCCTGCATTCGCCTGCTGGCCTTCTGGCCTTCACCCAGGCGGAGCTTCTGGGCCTTCAATAAGTGGCATCAGGTGACTATTTGACCCAGTCTCTCAAGAATTTAGTCGTCATCCAGACGCTTTCGACTTCTTTATCGAGTGATGTCAGCAGGCAACTTGAATTTCGTTGCCTGCGTTGCTCCGTTCCGGTGCAGAAAAAATGGCCAGGGCGGGGATCTCCACCTTGGTAGTCCACTGTTATAGAGGCCTATGCACGCACCCACCTCTGCATGGACGCTGCCAGAGAGACTACTGGAGCGAGAACTGCCGCTGGGGATTCTATTCCTGCTGCCAGGCATCGCATTCGCCATGGTGACTCTCTACTGCTTTACCTACCTGGCTATCTATATCCGGGGACCGTTGCTTCATCCCGAGTTTGACAGTCAGTTTCCAACGCATCTGCGATAGAATTTAGCTATAAATACTACTGTTCTGCTAATAATTGAGGTTTTCGCTGAATAGACACATCTATAATCGATTTTTTACGATTTGCTCAATAAATATGTATAGCTATAGTATACAGTATATGCATATTTATGGGCATGAATTTAAGATTTAAAGGTCACGAAGGAACACTATGACAGTGTGTGTGTACAGTGTACGTACTCTTAAAATGATACTATAATAATAAAAAATCTAACATTTAAGGTCAAATGTTCGATCCACGCGTACGTGATTTTGAATAAGATCTGTCTTGTACTTCTGTTCTATTTGGTCGTTGATAACTGTATAAATTATTTACATGTATCGAGATCAGATGTCGACACCAACCGTCTTTTATAAAGGCGCCCGTTGATAAAAAATCTGATAGTTAGGGGACAATTAGATGCTCAATAAACGAATTTGCAAGTACATGTAAATCAGAGAGCAGCAAAGATGACCATGGCTCCAGCTAGTTAAGTTGAGTCCAAGTGAGTGAACTTTACCTCGCATTGTCTGGTACAAACTCTAACTGCATGTAATCATACATGTACTTGCATGTGTTTATGCCAAGGACTACAATACTGATTAGAAGGAAGGGAAACTAAGTTTCTAGGAAAATGTTTGTGAGGCTGATTTTCGCCGAAAAATACACTACACAGATTTTTTTATTAGAGGCAGGGGAGGGGGGTTGTGTGCACCCTGGCGCACTTTAAGCGACATAGGCACACAACTGGCGAGAGGCATTGCTGCCCATTCCGCCGACTCCCCTGAGCAGGCATACAAGCGCGTGGATACGTGCGCAGGCACACACTCACTCAGGAGTGTACAGCGGCCCTAACTTTATTTTATCGTTAGGCATGTATACTTCACTGCGCCTTGGGGGGTTGGCTCTCAAGGCCGTTAATTGCACGAGCAGAGCCAAGCCGAGATTCCAATTCCGCCCCAAATTAATGTGACTGCACTTGGAATTGAGCCTGGGTCGCTGGCACACCAGAGCAGCTGCGCTACCGCTGGGCTACGGCCCCCTACACTACACAGATAGGAAGTTTTCATTTTTCAGCACAAAAGTTGTCAATGCTTTCGATAGTAGGCAGAACCAATGTTCATCTTTTGATATGCTGTGCCTTTCAAAAGAATAAACAACAACAACAACGAAATACGCAGCAAAGTCACAGAGCAGGGTGCGTCAGATGGTTCGGGCCTGACCCCACCTGAACGGGCCCTGCAGGGTGAGCAGCAGGACGTCCTAAACAGGTTGGAGGCAGTAGCCCTCGGCCCGGATCACGGGGCCCGGTTGAAGTCGCCGCCAGCGCAGGATGATGGACGGGCGCTGCAGCTTGGCCCGATCGTACAGGGCCTCGTCCCGACGCTCTCGTCAGCTCGAAAGGCCGCACGAAGCAGCCCTGAGTGCGCCGAGTCCAGCTGCCGCTCTAGCGTAGCCGTCAGCGTCCACGTCTCGGCGTTGTATAGCAGGACGGTTTCGACAACCGCCTGCCACAGCCGAACCCTCTGGCGGTTGGGCAGCGCTTCGGACTGGACGACGGCCCGGATCGAACGGAAGGCCGCCCAGGCAAGTCCTCTGCGCCGCCGAAGGTCTTTCTCCACGTCAGGAACCAGACCGCCGAGGTAGGTGAACCGCTGGCAGCGTGCGAGCTTGGTCGTCTGCCCGTCTGCGCCGCGGCATGTCAGGTCCGCTGGGATGTCGGCCGGCACAGTCAGCACCTCAGTCTTCAGCGTGTTGACAACCAGTCCGACGCTCGATATTACCTCGACCAACCTGTCGATCTCGCGCTGGGCGCCTTCAACGGGCGAGGACAGAAGGGCGAGGTCGTCGGCGTAGCCAAGCACGCTCAGGCGCTTTTCGCCGTGGCGGCAACCGATGCATCTTGCACAGCAGGAAGCCGTCGTCAGCCGATAGGAGAGCGGTCCGAAGCACGCAGTACAGCAGCAGCACGAAGAGAAACGGCGCCAGCGTGTCGCCCAGCAGAACTCCTGATGAAGTGTCGAACACGCCAGACAGGCCGTCCGTTGTCACCACAGCAGCTCGAGTGTCGCGATACAGCGCCATGACAGCGTCGATTAGCTGCTGGGGTACACGGTAGGCTCGAAGAACAAAGGGAAGCGCGGCTCTCAACACCGAGTCAAACGCCTTTCGAAAGTCAACGAAGACAATGATCAGCGTAGACTGGCGGATGTGCGCCTCCTCGATGACACGGCGGAGTGCGAGGATCTGTGTCACTGTACCGCATTGCGGCCGGAATTCGTTCTGCTCGTACCGCAGGTACGGATCCAGCACCGACTACAGACGATGGAGCAGCAGCCGGTTGAAGAGCTTCGCGGTGCAGGACATCAGCGAGATCCTGCGGTGGTCTTCTTTCCGCGTTGTCCCTGCCTTCTTCGGGATCGGCGCGACGGTCCAATCGGTGGGCGCAGGAGCACCGGCGAGCACGCGGTTCATGACACGCCTGCGACCTGGGAGGCCACACAGCGGAGCCGCAGCGCTTCGACCGGGACCTCGTCTGTGCCGAGCGCCTTGCCGCCTGATGTTTTCCGAGCGAACAGCACATCGTCCTCCGTGATGACTGGTCTGGTGCAGAATTCCTCCTCAGCTGGGAGCGGCGTGTCCAGTGGGAGCGCAAAGCTGGCGGGCAGCGGCGACGCGGGCGCGTTCACGATGCCGGCGAAGAAGTCGCGCAGTTCATTCCTGCGCTCCTCCGAGGTGTCGCCGGGGTGTCGCCAGCCAGATTCAGCACCACGGCCGTCCACACTGCCCGGCTCTTCACGTCGGGGCCGGCTGCAGTGATGGACCGGACGGCGTCGTCGACAGCGGCCTGTTGCCGCTCGTCTAGAAGGCGCTCAAACGCGTCTTCAGCGTCGCCTGTGGGCCGCCGGTTTCTGTGGAGTCGCTCGATGTTGAGCCGCGCTTGCCTGGATGGTCGGGTCGCTCTGCCAGACAGGCAGCGATTTTTGCGCTGGCCGCACCAGCGGGATTGTCTGCTCTGCAGCGGCTCTAACGGCGGTGCTGATGTCGGAATACTCCGCCTCGCGCTGGTCTCCAAGCGCGCCGATGAAAGCGCCCGCGAATTGACGCTTCACGCGGGTGTCCAACAGAGCGCGATATTCCGATGGGCAAAAGCGGATGTGGAGACCCATTCGCAGCGGGAAATCGCGGCAGCCAGACCTTGTGCTGACACTCAGCGAACTGGATGGTCTCAAACTGAACTGGATTCAGCCGCACCGCTCCGGATGACAACTGCGGGCTCTGGCGGCTGACACAGAAGGGAGGCACAGATGTCCGCCATCCAGCAAGCCCCAGAAACCGACCAGCAACAGCACCAGAAGGCCGCGCCACGGCAGAATGTTGTGTCGATGTGTGACCTGAGCTGCCGCAGCATGGTGTGAGTCAATCCGATTTTCTGTCTCGCATGGTCGACAGTCGGGCCAGTCCTCCCAGCCAGCTTGTAGAGCCACGACACCGCCTGCAGGTAGGCGGAGAAGCTGGCGAATGCAGCCAGTTGCTTGAGGTGTAGGTGGGAGACGTAGAGTGACATCGCCGTCTGTCGGCCTCTAGAGGGTGCACGCTGATCTCGCTGCAGAAGATCCCAACAGCTGGGATCTGAGGGCTCGTCTCGTATTCGGTGCCAGAGCTTAGTTGAGCAGCTGAGAGTAGTTGAGATTGACAGGAAGCAGCAGACAGGGCGTGCGATGCTATAACAGATGGGTCAATACGAGCTATAGACAGTGCCATAGTAACGAAATAAAATGTTAATTAGTTTATGCTAAATGGCTCAGGCGAGAAGCTGGTCACTAAAATTTGAAACAGGCCAGCTGGGACATGAACCATCGACGTGAATGCGGTGCTTCAGTGCGAGTAAAATAGCTGTGGCACATCAGCTCTCGAACCATCGGGGCTTGGCATAGCCCTTGCGCAGCATCCCAGCAACAGACGAGTTGTTGGTGCAAAAACGACGTGGCATTTAGCTAGGTGCTCCTTGAAAAGTATAATAAAAAGCATAGTCATCAAACACTCCAGGTATATTAGTGTAGGCTGATGTAGTCCGTGCAAAGCACCATAAAAGTCAACCAACCAGTTGACATGCATCCAGTCGGTCTTGGTTCCGTCAGAAATGACAGCGGCGCCACCTGTTAGGCAAGCGTCGCAACCACCAGCCGGTTCGCGAAGGCCGGCCGCAGTCAATGCGTCCAGTTCATCGCTGATCGCCAGCAATGCAGCTGCTCACCAAGTTGACCTTCGATGCGCATCTTGTGGTGAGGCGAGTCCAGGCTGTGGTCCGGTTGATGAGGCCCTGAAGTAACGATCTACCAGTGCGCGCGACCTGGCAGATACGCTGCGAGGTCTTTTCCTGCGGGAGAGTCAGACGGCCTGCAGCCGTATTGATGTGGATGCCGAGAAAGACCATGGACTTGCTGGGTGGATATAGCTTCTCCCAGTTGATGGAAAAAAAATCAGGCGGCGTAGCAGACTCATAAGAGTGCGATAAGCTTCCTGGCAGGCTTCCAGCGTGCTTCGCGGCAACGGCAAAGTCATCGAGGTAGTTGCAGATGACGTGGTGCCCGTCGCCGAACCATCGTACGCTTTACGACTTCCTACAACCGGTTGACGATGTTGACGCTAGCAGCAAA
>NIVC01004410.1:0-46845 GCA_002269645.1 Macrostomum lignano
AATATGGTCATTGTTAGATTGCAGCAGAGATGGTTCAGTAGTTCCCTAATATGGTCATTGGTTTAGATTGCAGCAGAGATGGTTCAGTAGTTCCCTAATATGGTGATTGGTTAGATTGCAGCAGAGATGGTTCAGCAGTTCCCTAATATGGTCATTGGTTAGATTGCAGCAGAGATGGTTCAGCAGCTCCCTAATATGGTCATTGGTTAGATTGCAGCAGAGATGGTTCAGCAGTTCCCTAATATGGTCATTGGTTAGATTGCAGCAGAGATGGTTCAGCAGCTCCCTAATATGGTGATTGGTTAGATTGCAGCAGAGATGGTTCAGCAGTTCCCTAATATGGTGATTGGTTAGATTGCAGCAGAGATGGTTCAGCAGTTCCCTAATATGGTGATTGTTAGATTGCAGCAGAGATGGTTCAGCAGTTCCCTAATATGGTGATTGGTTAGATTGCAGCAGAGATGGTTCAGCAGTTCCCTAATATGGTCATTGGTTAGATTGCAGCAGAGATGGTTCAGCAGTCCCTAATATGGTGATTGGTTAGATTGCAGCAGAGATGGTTCAGCAGTTCCCTAATATGGTGATTGGTTAGATTGCAGCAGAGATGGTTCAGCAGTTCCCTAATATGGTGATTGGTTAGATTGCAGCAGAGATGGTTCAGCAGTTCCCTAATATGGTATTGGTTAGATTGCAGCAGAGATGGTTCAGCAGTTCCTAATATGGTCATTGGTTAGATTGCAGCAGAGATGGTTCAGCAGTTCCCTAATATGGTGATTGGTTAGATTGCAGCAGAGATGGTTCAGAGTTCCCTAATACGGTTATGAAACAGTATGTATATGGTGTTTCAATCACGCATGCTTTAATCTGATCTGTTTAAACAATATATTTTTGGACAGCAACGACAACAAACTGCTTCTACGAGTACAAGTCAGCGTGAAAATCAACATCAACCAGAAGATTCCATGCTCAACCACCGGAAGCTGCTCAACTACCGGAAGCTGCTCAACCACCGGAAGCTACTCAACCACCGGAAGCTGCTCAACTACCGGAAGCTGCTCAACCACCGGAAGCTGCTCAACCACCGAAGCTGCTCAACTACCGGAAGCTGCTCAACTACCGGAAGCTGCTCAACTACCGGAAGCTGCTCAACTACCGGAAGCGATGGAACGGTCGACAGACACCCTGTCGCAGTCGTCCATCCCGAATGTACCGCCGCCACCGTATCCTGGTTTACCGCCAGAAGCCGCCGCCGCTGCTGCAGACGAGGATAACAATGCGGCAAATACTGACGATGAGGACATCGAGATGGCTCAGGACGCGGCTGCGGAAGCGGCTGCAGCGGATCTGCTGGCCGCTATGGAGGCCGCTGAAGTGGCTGCCGCTATTGAAGAAGCGGAAGCGGCCTCCTCCTCAGCAGCAGCCGCCGCCCCTGCCGCCCCCGCAGCGTCGTCTCACTCGGAGGTGACCAGTCTGGATCAAGTTGCCAACGAATCGGATTTGGATAAGCTAAGCGTTCGCGAGATTAAACAACTGCTAGTGCGCAACTTTGTTGACTATCGCGGCTGTTTAGAACGTGCTGAACTGCTGGAACGACTGCGCAGGCTGTACAGAGAGCATGCCGTGTCTAAACAGGCTGTCCTGCATGACGAATTGGCCGACTCTGACCTGTGCAAGATCTGCATGGACGCGGCCATAGACTGTGTGCTGCTGGAGTGCGGCCACATGGTCACCTGTGTGCAGTGTGGCAAACAGTGCTCGGACTGTCCCGTGTGCCGGCAGTACGTTGTAAGGGTTGTGCGAACTTTTAAGTCTTGAACAATTCTTTGTTTGTTTTTTTGGTTTATTTCCCATTATAAAAACTCTTTTCGAAATTTCTTATTCAGAGTAACTTCATATTTTGCGTACTGTAAAATTAAAATTAAACAGTATATTATTATTTTGTTGTTGTTGCTTTTATAACCTATGCCACAAATCATTTTAAGTCAACTATTGAGCGGCATAAAGCATCGCTCAACTGTGCTGTACTACTGTTAGTAGCAACCGTAAGTGTCCGGTATCTAAGAAAAATTTCTTTTGCTATGGAACAGCTTTGTATCCAGAGTAAACATCCGTTGGTATGCAACCACTTGGTATCCAGGGTAAACATCTGTTGCTATGCAACTACTTGGTATCCAGGATAAACATCCGTTGCCATGCAACTACTTGGTATCCATGGTAAAAATCCGTTGCCATGCAACTACTTGGTATCCAGGTTAAACATCCGTTGCTATGCAACCACTTGGTATCCAGGGTAATTGGGTAAACATCCGTTGCTATGCAACCACTTGGTATCTAGGGTGAACAGCCGTTGCTGTGCATTGTAGTGTAAAATAGTCCGCAATGTTGTTTTTTTGCAAATTTCTTAATATTTTTCCAAGGCAACTGGCCGTTTTCAAGTTTTTGGTTTTATTATTTTAACAGCGGTCTGAATATGTGACCCCATATTATTATTTAAATATTGCGACATTATTTTTTCGCTGTAAACCTTGCCTGTCCTTATAGTTGTGTTCCCTTTATTATTTAAGTTATAAATAAACTGTTTACTCGAAATAGCACTTCTGTAACCTTTGCCTATATTTACAAGCTAATAATGTCTTATTTTAATTTTGCAGTATTCAATTAATTGTAATGTTCAAATAGAGTTTCTGAGATTGGGATTCTGAGACTGGAGACGGGGATTCTTGGAGATGTAATTCTGAGATAGGAAAGCATAAAAATTTTTGGCCAAATATGGATGTACTTTTATGTCGTGCTCTCGTAGTTATATTTTTTGTGATCTTTCTCCAGTGTTTGGCCACGAAATTTAAGATGATTAAAATTGACTTCATTACTTTCTATTATCTGTTCAAACATGGTGTTGGGTTTTATTTTTGTCAACTTTTCTGTGAGAAAATTATAATTTGTCTCTTTAGTTTTGTCACAACCAATATTATATCTACACTGGTCGCAGTAGTAGCACTTTTGATAGAAAAAAGCTAAAAACGGTGCAACTTCTAAGCAGTCGCAGTAATCTCCCGTCTGTCTGTCCATTATTTAATAATTGCATGCATTAAAACAGATAGTAATAATTACAAGCCTAATTACCAAATACATTCAGTACATGCACGGTAATAGCATGCATCGGGCTTTTGTAAAATTTGTTTGTAACTTTTAATTCTCAGACTACAAGTAAAAATTATTAGCGTGTTTGTTTTCTATTTTAATTAACTGTACTCTTCCTATCTCTGTCTGCACCACCCACCCCAATATACACACTCCCTACCTCTGTCTGCACCACCCACCCCAATGTACACACTCCCTACTCCTGTCTGCACCACCCACCCCAATATACACACTCCCTACCTCTGTCTGCACCACCCACCCCAATGTACACACTCCCTACCCCTGTCTGCACCACCCACCCCAATATACACACTCCCTTCCCCTGTCTGCGCCACCCACCCTAATGTACACACTCCCTACCCCTTGTGTACACACTCCCTGCCCCTGTCTGCACCACCCACCCCAATGTACACACTCCCTGCCCCTGTCTGCACCACCCACCCCAATGTACACACTCCTGCCCCTGTCTGCACCACCCATTCCAATGTACATCGTCATCGGCATTGTCACATAAAAACTCTATATACTACTTGTCACTTATTTATGCCGCAGTCAAATCGTTATTACGACCTGAACCTGCTGGACAGGCAGGAGGCCATGGTGGCTCGTAGCCAAAATCTCGGCTATTCGCACCTGGCATTCGCTTCGGTGCACACCAACATCAAAGTTCCACCGCCGCCGCCCTCACCTCTGCCAACAGCGGCTGGATCTTCTGGTTCCGGTAGGCTATGGCGAATGAGTATATCAGAGAGCATATCGAAGGTCCTAGTGGTGAAGCTTTAGTGCTGTTGAACTTTGTTTTAAAGGGTACGGATATTTTTTATAATGAAGATAAAATTGAAGTTAAGTTCAGTGAGTCAAAGTTCCTGAGGTGTGAAGTTAGGTGACTCAAACTTCCTGAGGTGTGAAGTTAGGTGACTCAAAGTTCCTGAGATGTGAAGTTCAGTGACTCAAAGTTCCTCAGGTGTGGAGTTCAGGGACTCAAATTTCCTCAGGTGTGGAGTTCAGGGACTCAAATTTCCTCAGGTGTGAAGTTCAGGGACTCAAAGTTCCTCAGGTGTGGAGTTCAGGGACTCAAAGTTCCTCAGGTGTGGAGTTCAGGGACTCAAAGTTCCTGAGGTGTAAAGTTTAGTGACTCAAATTTCCTGAGGTGTGAAGTTCAGTGACTCAAAGTTTCTGAGGTGTGAAGTTCAGTGACTCAAATTTGCAAGAATGCGCAGTGACAGATATTTAAACTTCAAAGCATATTTTCTCCATCAACCACTCCGACTCCAGGCTCTGTGTGGTCCCGCACGGGAAGTCGCGTATGCCGTCTCACCCTAGCTTTCGGGCCGGAAGTTCAAGAAACCGAGCTGAAGTCCTATTTCCGTCAGCACGCCAAAGAACTGGAGGCCTACGATCTGTTAGCCGTGCTGCCTAAGAGCCAATCGGCTCTGCACGCCTGCGCAGAGACTCTGCCTGTGGATCTCATCGCTTGCGATCTGGGCTCGCCTAAGTTGGAGACATTCTGGTCAGATTTTCGCGACATTCGAACAGCAGTTAGGCGAGGTATTAAGATTGAGGTTAGTTGCGACGCCGGATCATCCGGACACTTGAGAGTGTGGAGTTGCTATAGGCAGGCTGACAGGCCGACTTAAGCTACTGACAGATAGATATTTAGGTATCTAGAGACACAGACACTAACTCAGACAGACAGACAAATAGACAGATAGGTATACAAACAAACACTAAGACAGACATGGAGACATGGACAGGTGGCAGACAGACAGAGACATACAGACAGGCAGGCAGACAGACAGACAGACATACAGACAGACAGACAGACACTAAGACAGACAGACAGACAGACAGACAGACAGCCAAGGCCACCAATCAGAGCCTGTGCCACCCGCCCATCCCCCGCAGGTGTCCCTGCAGCCCATGCTGCACTCGCAGCAGAGCCGCATCCTGGCGGCCACCCTGCTGTTCGAGCTGCTGACCTCGGCCAGGCTGTCCCCAGACGGGCTGGTGCTCAGCTCGGGCGCTCTCAACCAGTGGGATCTGCGCGACCCGTTCGGTGTCTGCGCCCTGGCCGCGTCGCTAGGCGTGCCGCCAGACAAGACCAGAGCCTGCCTGTCAGCCAATTGTGAGTCAGCAGTTGAGCACGCGCTAGTCAGACGTAAGACTGCTCACGGCGCCCTGGCTATTGCTCAGATTGCTAAGCTGCCGGGCGTGAGCAGCGTGCAGCTGGCAGATTCGGATTCTAAGAGATCGTCGGGTAGGAAGCGACCAGCCGCCGAGGAAGCTCAAGTAGATGACGGCATGACCGACTTGACGGAGCAGCAGGACCGCCTTATCGACCTGCTGTTGCCGGCAAGACCAAAGAAGAAAAAGAAAAGCGGAGCTGTTGTTCGAATATAGGGAATGCCGTGCTACTAAAAGTAGGCAAAGTTTAAATTTTGGTGGGATTTGTTCCTGTGCCAAAACAACAAGTTGTAAAATTGTAACTTTAACAACTTAATAATGATTTGCTTGTATTTTTGAAGTATAACCGTTGCTAATTTAGTCTGAACTATGCATTTGTTCCTTTGCGGCCTGTTATTGACTGTGATGAGTCAGTCTTGTTACTTATTTTATTTCACTTTTTCCGTTTAGCATTGCTTAAGCTAGGGGAGGTCTTTCCTAACCCCTCAGATCATTCAGTGCCTGCTGCCCCTCCCCTCAGATCATTCAGTGCCTGCTGCCCCTCCCCTCAGATCCTTCAGTGCCTGCTGCCCCTCCCCTCAGATCCTTCAGTGGCTGCTGCCCCTCCCCTCAGATCCTTCAGTGGCTGTTGCCCCTCCCCTCAGATCCTTCAGTGCCTGCTGCCCCTCCCCTCAGATCCTTCAGTGGCTGCTGCCCCTCCCCTCAGATCCTTCAGTGCCTGCTGCCCCTCCCCTCAGATCCTTCAGTGGCTGCTGCCCCTCCCCTCAGATCCTTCAGTGGCTGCTGCCCCTCCCCTCAGATCTTTCAGTGGCTGCTGCCCCTCCCTTCAGATTCTTCAGTGCCTGCTGCCCCTCCCCTCAGATCCTTCAGTGCCTGCTGCCCCTCCCCTCAGATCCTTCAGTGGCTGCTGCCAGTAGTAATATAAAATTACGTCCATACCCATTTTTTTCAATTGCAAAACACGTAATAAGGTAACCCGTCAGAAATTTTATTCCGCACATACCTTTATTTTCCTATAAAATCAAGTAGTAAGATACCGAACCAAATGGTAGGGTATACAACAGGAATTCTAACTACACTGCACCGCACCCACAAATAATTCAAAAGAAGAAAAGATCTAAATTTCGATCAACCAACCAACTTGTCCAAAAACGCACTTTCCGTATATTTCTGCATTACAAGAACAGAGGCAACTAATGTGCTGTAAAGCGTCGTAGGCAAAAATACACGCGCCGAAATTCATTTCTTCGACGAGGCTCACAACCGTTAAAAAGAAGCGAAGGCTACCACCACGAGTCAGTTTGAAATACAAACAAAACAACACCCAAATACCACAATGTCCAGACCGAGGATCCTGAATAGCAAATCGGCTGTAGGACCAATTTTGAAAATCCCCACATTCTCGCCCCAACCACCGTCTAATATTTTCCGGCGGATTTAAACCAAGCGAATCAAAATATTCCCCGACCCTTCGTCCACGGCCCCCCCCCCTAACCCGCCTGCTACTCACCCAAACTGCAACCCAATGCCTACCAGGAAGATTCGAAGTGTCTGTATTCGCCACAAAGAAATAGTCTTTACCATCTAAAGGTAATTGTCCAAGAGTTCTAATCGAGTCCTGAGGATACACACCCAAAAAGACAACACCAAACAATCTCATACATAGAATTGTAATAATTGACCGCAAGAATCTGTCACTGGCACTCTGCAACATGTTCAGATTCACTTCCTCCATGCTGTGCCCGGCACGACGTCGCGAAGCTCCGTGATCTGCAGCTGCTTGTCAAATAGACCACCGAATATTACATTGTAGACAACGCGCTTGTTGCTTGAGCGAAGCGCAACTCCAACTTTACATTTCCTTCCTTATAGAGCTGAGCACCATGCACGTTACGTCTACGCAAAAAAGCGAGAAAAGATTCAAAGCCACCTACCATGTCTTTTTAGCGGTCTGTCTCGGACAACATACTCCGCCTCCGCAGAACTACCCTCTTCGAAAAGAGTTTTTACAAGAGCGTCGTATCTCCTTTTGAATGCCTTCAGAAGCCGATTTTTGGTGCTTCCTCAACACCAACCTCTCGAACAGGACCGCTACTTGGCCCATTTTGCAGTATTCGCCGAGAATTTTCTAGTCTTGTCTTTACACTAGCATTGCATTCACTACGAATATGGACAAATCCGCCCGAAAGAAAGAACTAGCTGAGCGATATGTGAGAGACGGTAAGCAATTATTGGGCTTTTTGTTTATTAAGAAGCTGATCGGGTACTAATGGGCTGCGTCTTCTCTCTTTGCAGCGTTCAAGAACGAGGTCTTTGCGCGGCCGCCTCCGGGTTATATGTACCCCGAGAATGTCACGGTTGCGAGGGCGAATATGCCTTGGCAGTGCAAGCCCTAGGTACTGGGTGGTACCGCTTTTTCTTCCGGGAGATGAAGTCTGGAAAACTGACGACTATGGACTATTGGGACTTGACTGCGGACGCCTGACTGCGCAATGGAACGATACTGATATGTAGTTGTTCGTATATAATTTGGTAATATTAATGTCTACTTAGTATTGTAATAATCCACTATTCATTAGGGAATTTTAAAGTTATTTAAAAGACTGTCATATCGCGATTTTGCGTTCGTTTGCCTTAGTTTACCATAAAGAATTTAACGTCATGATACTAAAACTGTATCCGATCTGTTCAAATATATAGAATAAGACAAGTCAAGTCGATTCGACCCTAAGACTGTTTCTCACTACGAAGGTTCAATTTATTATTGTGCATGGCCGTCAGTACCGAGCTCAGAAGGATCTCGTCACAGCAACACTTACAATTACCCGGTTTTTTCGGATGTGATTGGTTTGTCGATCAGTGACTGAGAATTGAAAACTGATTATGTCTTTTGGCGTGTTATACTTTAGTCCGTTAAATTCAAGTATACTTAGTTTTTTGAGCAAGTGATAGTACAACGAACAGGAACGGTGGCGAAGAACTGCAGAAATGAACAGGTTGGACAACGAAAAAATGATATTGAAGCATTCAATCAAGACAGTTTAGTGGCTTACGAATGTTAGAAATTCAAAATATGAATGTATACCCGAGCCGAATAACTGTTAAGATATTTGGGGGCCTACTACTGTCTTAAACTAGCAACTTTTTGTCCCATCTTTGAAGTATGTATATATTTGGCTGGTAAATTTCAAATACGTTTAAAAATAAAAAATAGGAGTTTGTATCGTTCGTAATTCTCAATGGTCTTTTCTTGAAAATTTAAAAATTGGGGTCTTGAATGACTCCTGGTACGAAAGGCAGTATGGGGAGAAAGTATAAGGCGCAGCAGGCGGCTTATTTACTGCCTGTAGCCTATTCTGAGCTGGGTTTTGCTTGCAGGGGGATTGTGGCACAATTTGACTTCTGCAATTTATTAAGCTCTTTTCTTTTGTTCTTTGTGGGTGCGTGTTTCCCCTATTCTTGTAATGCAGAAATAGCTATGTCGTTTTTCAGCAACTTGGTTGATCGGTGTCGGGGTCTTTTCTTTCTCGTTCTTTGTGGCTGCACTGCAGTTTAGTTGGAATTCCTGTAGAATACCCTACCATTTGGTTCGGTACCTTATTTGATTTTTAATACAAAAATAAGGTATGTGCGTAATAAAATTTCTGACGGGTACCTTATTACGTGTTTTGCAATTGAAAAATGGGGTATGGACGTAATTTTCTATTACTACGAGCTACTGCTGCCCCTCCCCTCAGACCCTTCAGTGGCCGCTATTCTCCTTACTTAATTAATATTTCTACAGTGATAAAAGCCAAATAAATGTGAGCATATCTCGCCATCTCACTGCAGCGCTCAGACCAGGCATCATGAACCCATTAACCCAAGTCCGCAATCAGCGCCTGATGACTGAGAAGGAGCTCCAACTGGGCACGGCGAACACCCAAAGCTCCTGGCACTCGATGTTCAAAGACTCCGCTTGGATCTACATTGGCGGCTTGGACTATGAACTCACCGAAGGCGACGTAATCTGCGTGTTCTCCCAATACGGCGAAGTGGTCAACGTCAACCTGGTGCGGGACCAGTCCACTGGCAAGAGCAAAGGCTTCGCTTTCCTGTGCTACGAAGATCAGCGATCAACCGTGCTGGCATGCGACAACCTCAACGGAGCCCGAGTTGTGGGTCGCACTCTGCGGGTTAATCACGTGGAAAGCTACAAGGTGAAGGAGCTGATTAAACCGGACGATGATCCGGTGAAGCAGCGGCTTAAGGAGCGCGGCTGCGCGCCTGAAGTTGGACATGACGGCGATTTGAGTCCGCCTCGCCGTCGGCGCTCGCCGCCCGCCGCTCCTGGAGGCTCAGCCGCTCCTGTGCGAGTGAAGCGCGAAAAAATCGATCCAAATTATCCGGATTACCAACCGTCTGATCGTAGCCGTAGCCGTAACGGACATCCGGGTAGCCGCGACGGACATTCGGGTAGCCGCGACGGACATCGGGTAGCCGCGACGGACATCCGGGTAGCCGCGACGGACATCCGGGTAGCCGCGACGGACATCCGGGTAGCCGCGACGGACATCCGGGTAGCCGCGACGGACATCCGGGTAGCAAGGATCGACAAGTCGCTAGCACGAATCGTAGAAAGAATTATAGTCATAGCCGTAGCCGTAGCCGCGATGGACATCCGGGTAGCAAGGATCGACAAGTCGCTAGCACGAATCGTAGAAAGAATTATAGTCATAGCCGTAGCCGAAGCCGTAGCCGTAGCCGCGACGGACATCCGGGCAGCAAGGATCGACAAGTTCCTAATCCAAATCGTCGAAGAAATCGTAGCCGTAGCCGTAGCCCACCGTCCAGAAGTGACGCTGCCAGATATCGAAGGTCTACTACAAGTAGTAGAAAATAATTTCAGTGGTTTTGTGTCGTCATAACAACGGTTTTGACCAAGCCTCATTGACTATTGTACAGATTATGATTTTTCAATTTGAAAGTTCTATTTTTAATAGCTTGGGAGACTGATTCTACCCAAATTAGATGAAGCCGAGAGGCAGATTCTACCTATAACTTACTGCTAATAATTATTGGCATGTTTCGTTGAAATTTAATGCCTACCGGTAATTTTGATCCAACCAGTTCTTGCTGTTATTATTAGGTTATGTTCAGATAACGGCAGTGTACTATGCATTTTACAATACTTTGGTAAATATCAAAATATACTTTAATAAAAACACATGTTCAGTACTGATATATAGTGCTCTTCTTATGTGTATTGCAAATGTAGTTATTAACGGAGTTGTTGCTCATTTATTTTTTTAAAATCTAAAATAACACCGTTCGTAACAATTTAAAGAGAGTTGCTTAGCAAAGCAATTTACTGAATATGCGATTTAAAAGGGTTAAAAAGAATGTTAATTTTCTACAGATAATGTAAACAGATTTAATCTTAGCTCACTAATACAAGCTACTTGATTTTTTTAGATTTTTTGCAGTCATGAATGACCTAATTTAACACTTGGAAAATTTTTTACCACAAATCAGTGATGTGCCTGTCGTTTTTTAGAAACATAAAATTTCACAGAACAGCCTTCAAAAGATTTTCTAAGAAACCAAGTGGATCTCGTTTCAACACTACATGTTTATACTTAAGTCATTCTGTGTTAACTACTCGCACAGATGTAATCTTTGTCGCTGGTCTGAGTAAATTTCAAGTTAATATATTGACTGACGCGAACTATACCATATCAGATAATTAGTTCCAGTACGGTCTATAATGCTCCGGTAGGCGAGGCACGTGTCTGCGCCACAGGTTTTTGTCCTCCTGCGACAGGCGAGCTACTGGCCGAAGAAAACTCTCTGTTGCTTTCCACTTTCTTGCCGGCCTTTCCGTTTCCTGCATGTGGTAATGAGGGTTGCCAGGCTACTGATTATCTAGTGAGAATTTCACGAGTATTCCGTACCTGCATTTGCTCTAATAAAATGACAGCGTGCGCTCTCCAGTCTCAACCCGTTGAAAACGGTACCGTGACAAGAATCGCTAAAAAGTCGTTGCAAACAACTTACTTGTGACTCTGGGCGACTCTTGTGACTTTTTAACGACTCAAACGCGTCAAATGCGACGGAGGCGACTTGCGTCGCAAAAGCGTAAATCATGAAAAAATTGTCCAAGAATCGTTGAGTTGGCGTTATAACTTTTGCTACAGATACGACTCTAATTCATCAAGCGACGCAAATGCGCTTTAAACACAACTCAGTGACTACAGCGACTTTAGCACGCCTCAAATACGACTCTTTACGGCACCAGAGTCGATTTCAGAGTCACAGACAACAAAACGCTTCGTGACTTCTTTGGTGACGAATTTTTGGTGACTTTAACCATTTCATCTCATCGTTTTAGAGTCGTCTAGAGTCATTTCTTTTCATTTCTTTCATTTCATTCATCACTTTCATTCATCACTTTCATTTCATTTCATTCATTTCTTTCCTATTTTGTGTTACCTGCAACGACTGTAAGGCGACGCAAGTGACTTTGGTACGCTTCTTAGCTTAGATACCGTTTTCATCGGGCAATTCATTTATCCCTGAGCTGAGATCAACAAGAAGCTTCTCCACTCTCGTCAATTTACTCCCCATCTGCTTTCTTCTCTAACTCCTTCTTTCCCCATCCATCCCAATCTTCTGTCCTGTCGCACCCTCCTCCAATCATATCCACAGCAACAGTAGCAACTCAAACTTCTAATTTCTCCAGGCAGTTCCATACCATTGTAATAGACCGACGAAACAGCACGGCCTCGACGGTCAGCAGCGGGAAAAACAGTCTGCCGTAGCTTACAACCTTAGCAACCTTGAAGCCGCAGCTGTCGCACACTAGATCAACGCCAATTACTTCCACGCCGGGCACCCTTTTGGCTTCGCCGCCAGCTTGGCCGCGAAGTCGGCCGCCGCTGGCGAACATCTCGACATCGACAACAACCCGGTGGATGTCGCCGATTAAGCGAAGTCGAGTCGAATGTGACAGCTGAGTGAAGCACTTGCTGCACAGAATGTCGTGATCGCTGTCAAGAACTTGACCTCGGTTGTTGTTGGCCTGATTGACGTCTCCGCCTCCAGCCTCTTGGTTATCCTCATCTGTGTTCATCATTCTTACTTGATATTCGAGCATCTGCAAGCAGGAGGCATCAAAGCTGGGAGTCATACCAAATCGACCCAATTCGGGATTATTTACATGTATATGTTAATCTCTCACCTGAATCTCCAGTTCCCTTGCTGACATGGCAGCAACGGTCCTCACCGCCTGGGACATCATGGCATCTCGCTCCTGATTGATGCGTTCTTTATCTTTCAGCCATTCCTGCGTTTCCGCTACAATCACGTGATAGGCGCTGTTTCTGGCCCGGCCGCGGCCCTTGGTCTGCACCATGGAGACCTCGTTGGTCACGTGACAGTAGCGCACCACCAGGTTGCAGTCGGGGATGTCCAGGCCCTCCTCAGTGACGCTCGTACAAGCGATCACTTTGTAGAGACCGCGTCGGAAGTCTTCAAGTCTGGCCCGCTGCTCAGCCGCGTTGGTGCCTCCCGTCGACTCGCCAGATGTTGCACCTGTCACGTAGGTAGCCTTAAGACGCAGTTCCGCACACTCGTCTACAAAATCGGCCAGAACGCGAGCGTAAAATTTCTGTTTTACAAAAACGATAGCGCGACTGTTTGGCTGGCCGGTGAATTGCTCGCGAAGAATTTCGACAAGCTTGTCCAGCGGTGGGCTGGACTGGAACATACGAAGGAGGAGTTCATTTTACAGGTTAATACGAAGGTCTGGAGTCTTGCGAGTAAAGGGCATAAAAAATCAGCCTCTATGCTGTCTACCCCCATTACTTCCAAATGACTGCACTGTCAAAGAAACCCCTACTCATCCTGCGTCCATTTTTAATATACTCGTACTATCAGAACTAAAAAATCCCTAGACCCAGTAACCATGTTCCTCACCGAAGCCTCCTTTGTGCCGCAGAACCTGATCAATTGTTGCATTACGTCATCCAGATGCCGTCTCAGTCTTTCCTCAGCCTCGCTTGCCGGTGGCTTTGCCATCTCATCCTCGGTTCGCAGCTCCGTCTCCAAATAGCGCAACGCGTCCACCGCGCGAAAGCACTGCGCAATCATTTGAGCCTCGTTGCAGCAGCCAAGATACCTGCTGCAGGCTAATATATTCTTGCAAACGGTTTGGTCAGTGATGTTGTGCATGTTGTACTTCACGTTGGTGCAGTAGTTCAAGTACGCGGGAGTGCCTCGGGGAGGCACAGACGACACTGGCAGGCCTTCACTCTGCCACTGTTCAAGTGAATCGCAATAGTCGCGCAGAAGGCCCTCGCCCATGTTCATTAATCTGTTTAGCAGGTTGATAAACACGTCGACTTTTGTTGGATCGCCAGGTGCATAGTGTATCTGGCAATCGGGATTTGATGTCACTTCATTGAGCGACTTGATGCAGCGCTGCACAGTGACTGGATATGGGCAGTCGAGATTGGCGCACAGCTTGATTAGATGCTCCACGGCGGCCTCGAGTCGCGATGCTTTGCCGGTGCCTTGTTTGTACGAATGTTTTTAAGATGTTAGCGCATTAGACTGTGCGGTTGTACTTTTACTGGGTGTATTTAATGGCCTCTAATTAGGCTTTGAATTATCTTGAATAGCTACGGTTTTCTAGTGCTCTCCGTTGTAGTTCTCCAATATTCTATACATGTAGTGTCTGTTTGGAGTTCTCTAGCATCCATATTAAGGTTCGTGGAAACAACCCACTAGTGGTTCTAGCGAATGTTATTTGAAGACTCAAGCGACTGTAATGCAACTGTTGAGTCACGAGCGCATCACGTGCGAATCGTAAGAGTCGTCCAAAAGCCGTTGCGTTAGAAATTTTCTACTAACTCAAGTAGACTAAATAGATCGAGTTATTACACGTATGCTAGTAAACTGTGCAAGTCGATTCTAGTTCATAAAGTGATATGTTGAATGCTTTTTTCCTGAGCGTATTTAGCCACTCGGCAGATTTTGAAGGAAAAAAGCATTGCGGGCAAACCTCGGTGGGAAAAAAACTCGGCGGGCAATTCGCTCGCGGGCAAAATGCACTGCGGGCAAATCTCGACGGGAAAATCGTCTGCGGGCAGTTCTCATGGACCTGACTCTGAGATGCTTCTTGGCCTAGGTACCGTTTTTTTATCAATAGTGTTCTCTTAATGTCCCTTGCATTGTTTGGGTAATCTAGTATCTCTCAAGCGTCCCTTGTTACAAACTGCACTGTCTAAGTCTTTGAGGGTTTCTGGTATCCTTACTTAAACTCCCCCCTAGTGTTATCTTTTGGCTATAGTTGCTCCTAGCAGCTCTCACCTGGACTGGCCGTCAGTCCCAGAATCTGCGGCAGCTTGCTTCCTTTCTGTTGCTCTTCAACCGACGATTCAAGAATCTTCTTTCGCCGCATATAGTGCACCATCACCCCTTTGCTTGGGTGGTCGTTTGAGCAATTGTGACACTCGTCGAAGATAATTAACCGAAATGCCGACACGCCCAGGCCGTTGAAGCTGTCGGGTTCGCGTTTCAAAGCGTTCAGCAGAATCTGAGTGCTCATAACAATGATGGAGTGCCCCTTCAGAGCCTGGGCGAAAGGCATTCGATTTCTCGAATCCGCTCCACCGTGCACCGGCGGGCAGACGCTGTTGTGCCAAGGCGGCGGCAGGACCGAGCGGAACTCTTCGTACTGCTGCTGCACCAGGTTCGTTGTAGAGGCCAGGAATGCTACCTGAACCAAAAAATGTACAAAAAAGATGGAAACCGCGGTCCGACTTATACCCAAACATAACAGAACAAAGTTTTGCTTTTTTCACCCACCTTTGCTTGGGGCTCGGCCTTGAGCAGCCGCAGAGCGACGTACACGGCTACCAGAGTCTTCCCAGAGCCAGTGGGCGCGATCACTATCGAGTTGCGACCTAACAGGGCCGGCTCTGCCAACTCCAGCTGGTAGTCGCGGAGCTGCCGGCCGACGAGCTCGTTGTTGCCAGACGGCTGAGACCCAGGCGGCGATGGAGGCTGCTGATTGGCTATTCGCTCAAGCTTGTAAGTGTCAGAGTCGAACTTCAGTCCGTTGAGATCGAACCACCGGTTCGATTGGTCGACGACCGACTTTTTGGCCTCCTCGAACTCTGGACTCGACACCGTGTTGTAGAGCTTGGGCTGAAGCGCCGGGAGCTCTAAAATGAATGGGTGGCGATGCATTGAGACTGAGATTGATCATCCTTGAGTTCCCAATCTCAGCAAAGGTGGAGTCTTCCAGCTGCTTTTGCTCTGTGATTCAACCAGCTATTTCTGATACAATAATCTGGTCTCTCACCTGACTCGAAGTTTTGGCCGAACGGTGCAATGATGTTGAGCAGATCGACTGAGCTCTCGAGGTCAGCGATAGCAGCGAGGATGAGGTGCTCAAACCAGTCGTGAGGTGCGCAATCGATGAGCTGGCGAAGCACGCGATGGACGTCTGCGGGTTGAGGCGACAAGGGGAGATCTGGTAAGGGATCTGGAGATGGGGTCATGTGATCATGGTCATGTGACAGGAATCAGAAAGATAAATGAAAGCACCTCAGTAACACAGAAGCTCAGCAAATCAGCAACTCTGCATCTGAGCATTCTAATACCTCAGCAACTGAGCACCCCAATACCTCAGCAACTGAGCAGCCCCAACAACTCAGCAACTGAGCAGCCCCAACAACTCAGCAACTGAGCAGCCCCAACAACTCAGCAACTGATCAGCCCAATAACCCAGCAACTGAGCAGCCCAATAACTCAGCAACTGAGCAGCCCAATAACTCAGCAACTGAGCAGCCCCAATAACTCAGCAACTGAGCAGCCCAATAACCCAGCAACTGAGCAGCCCAATAACCCAGCAACTGAGCAGCCCAATAAATCAGCAACTGAGCAGCCCCAATAACTCAGCAACTGAGCAGCCCAATAACCCAGCAACTGAGCAGCCCAATAACCTAGCAACTGAGCAGCCCAATAACTCAGCAACTGAGCAGCCCAATATCTCAGCATCTGAGCAGCCCAATATCTCAGCAACTGAGCAGCCCAATAAGCAATAACTCAGCAACTGAGCAGCCCAATAACTCAGCAACTGATCAGCCCAATAACTCAGCAACTGAGCAGCCCAATAACTCAGCAACTGATCAGCCCAATAACTCAGCAACTGAGCAGCCCAATAAGCAATAACTCAGCAACTGAGCAGCCCAATAACTCAGCAACTGATCAGCCCAATAACTCAGCAACTGAGCAGCCCAATAACTCAGCAACTGAGCAGCCCCAATAACTCAGCAACTGAGCAGCCCCAATAACTCAGCAACTGAGCAGCCCAATAACTCAGCAACTGAGCAGACCAATAACTCAGCAACTGAGCAGACCAATAACTCAGCAACTGAGCAGCCCCAATAACTCAGCAACTGAGCAGCCCCAATAACTCAGCAACTGAGCAGCCCAATAACTCAGCAACTGAGCAGACCAATAACTCAGCAACTGAGCAGACCAATAACTCAACAACTGAGCAGCCCCAATAACTCAGCAACTGAGCAGCCCCAATAACTCAGCAACTGAGCAGCCCCAATAACTCAGCAACTGAGCAGCCCCAATAACTCAGCAACTGAGCAGCCCCAATAACTCAGAATCTGAGCAGCCCACTCAGCAGCACAGCATCTCAGCTCAGCTCACGTGCTGCACTCCCGTCGCCGTCAAGATCTTCAGAAGACTTGCTGAAGTCCTGCAGTGACTGGGCGAAGACGTCTCTCTGCAGTGCTGCGGGAAGGCTGGCCGGCACTGACAACTGCAGCCGATGAAGACGCGGCAGATCCCGCCGATTGTCCAGGTGCAGAATGTGCAGCAAGTTCTCCTGTGCTGCTGTTGCGTGGGTTCACAGGGAGATGAGTTGACATTTATTATGCTTTCTCGCATGTACAGCTCAGCATGACAGCACTTACAGCTTGTGATGCAGCGCAGAAGCTGGCTGAATGCGTCTTCGATTGGCAATTGGCCGACAACCTGCAGCAATTCGGACCAACTGCTGGGCCGATTCATGGTAATGCCTTGAGTGGGATGAGCTGCATTGGGTGGAAATTCGATCAGGAGCAGACATTGCTGAGTAACGATAATTATTGTCAATTTCAAGAAATTTATCGATTAGATGAATTACACTTTTTACAGGTTTTCAAAGTTTAGTATTGAGGCACTCACCATTTTTAATATGATTTTCGTACACAGCCACAATATTGCCAATGTCAATTAGTCCTTCAATGTCGTCTTTAAATATATGGAAAAGAAGGCTAATAAGTCCTTCGAGTTCAACGCTTTCTTCGCCACCGTCCATGGTTGATTGATATTATTTGTTGATAGGCTCAGCCGCTTTTTAGCTTATTTTTAATTAAAAACTAATTGATTAGTCCACTTGTCCGTTGTCCACTTGTCTTGCATTAACTAACTTAGTAATGCAAAGCAATGCAGTTGCAGTGACAGAGCTGCCTCTATTTTATCACGACAGGACAGAGCGAAACTGAAAACTGGAAAAGGGAAAGATTTCTTGGAAATTCCGAGCGCGCGCGGAGGGTATGGCCACCAGTTCTAAAAATAGATTTTATTTGGATATAACCAATGTACACTGGGAGTCTACGTTCATCCCGCAAGCTAAATGTACATTTCATTGCGTACAAGAGTGAATTTGAGGTCTATGCCCTTTTTCATTTCAAATCTTATTTTTTTGCTCTGGTTCTTTCTATACACACATTAAAGCAGCCTTGCAATAATTTCATTTCCATTTCTGCTTGTGCTTTCCTATCAAAGTGCTGTGGTACTCTACTCTGTCTATTGTCCTTCCTGACTCCGAGTAAATTATGTTCAGTAGTTTCATGCATGATTTTTGTGTTTGTTTTAGATAACATAACAATCAATAAGCGTAATGGCACTTAAACTCTAGAATTTATTTGTTAGTAACGAATTCACCGATTGTAATCAAGTTACATGACTTATGAGTATCTAGTCGTGGAACAGTCAGCTACTTTAGGGTGTAGAAACTGGTTGAAGTAGGTGCCGGTCCTCCTCTCTCCCTACCCTACCTCTCCCTTGACTCCCTACCTCCCTACCTCACTCCATACCTCTCTCCCTACCTACCTCTATCTCTCTCCCTACCTCTCTCCCTACATCTCTCCCTACCTCTCTTCCTAAATCTCTCCCTACCTCTCTCTATCTCTCTTCCTACCTCTCTCCCTACATCTCTCCCTTACCTCTCTCCTGACCCCCTACCTCTCTTCCTATCTCTCTCCCTACATCTCTCCCTACCTCTCTATCTCTCTCCCGACCTCTCTCCCTACATCTTTCCCTTCCTACCTCTCCCTACCTCTCTCTACCTCTCTCTATCTTTCTCCCTACATCTCTCCCTACATCTCTACCTCTCTCCCTAGCTCTCCCTACCTCTCTCTATCTCTACTTCCCGACATCTCTCCCTACATCTCTCCCGACCTCTCTCCTAATTGTGTAAACTAATTGTATAATAACCTGATCAATTTTAATGAAATAGCAAGTATTGCAAAAAGTGTTGAAAAATGGGAACTTTTCCAAGGAAACTTGGGTATTTTTTTAAGAAATTAGACAATTTTTTTCTATAACCGACATGTATTTTAATAGAGAAGTACAACAACTTAGTAAGAACTGGTGAAATTTACGAGTTGGAGAGAAAAATTGGCCGATATGTATCACATGGGCGTCGCCACAGGCGAGACAGAGGGGACATAATCCCCCAGTAGAAGCTAAGGGGGGCATGTCAAATACTTTGTCCCCCCATACGTCATTTCACCTTGTAACTTGCTATGGAAACCAATAATTTTGCTTCAGGGCGCCAAAATATAGCGGCTTCAGCGCCAAAATGAGTGACTGCGGCCCCAAAATGAGTGCCAAACAACACCGATGTTTAGCATAACGTATGAAAACATAGTAGTCTACTTACAGTAGAGATAAGAAATCTGTTTCACTTATACTTCACAAACACCCAGGGATTAAAATTCAATAATATTTCAGCATTTTACACTTAGTAATGCAATTACAATTTAACACCGAGCCCAGGAAATGTTGGCAGCTTGGCCAACATGGTGAACAGTTGGCTGGTCTGGTCACCAGAGATTTCTTTTTCCAATGAAAAATCATTTAAAAGCTGTGATTTCCAACACGGCAGATACATGTAAATTTTGTACAAGTTTGGCTGGACACTTTTTGGGGGATTCGGAAAATTTGCAAAACCCTAAACAACCCGAAAATCCTTTCCCGAACTCCGATCCCGATCCCAAATCCCAACCCCGAAACCTAACCACTCCTAGTGAACGTAGACCGGGGGTCAGCAAACTCCGGCCCGAGGGTCACATGCGGCCCGGCCCGCAATGCCTCACTATCCGGCCCTCGGGTCCATGGACACTTTAAAATGGCAATCCGGCCCGCTCAAGGTTTGTGTCTTCTCAGTTGTCTCTTCTCTTCTCTTCTCTTTTCTTTCCTCTCAGTTTCTCTTCTTTTCTCTCTCCTCTCCTCTTCTCTCCTCTACTCTCTCCTCTACTCTCTCCTCTTCTCTCCTCTACTCTCTCCTCTACTCTCTCCTCTTCTCTCCTCTACTCTCTCCTCTACTCTCCTCTTCTCTCCTCTACTCTCTCCTCTACTCTCTCCTCTTCTCTCCTCTACTCTCTCCTCTACTCTCCTCTTCTCTCCTCTACTCTCTCCTCTACTCTCCTCTTCTCTCCTCTACTCTCTCCTCTACTCTCCTCTTCTCTCCTCTACTCTCTCCTCTACTCTCCTCTTCTCTCCTCTACTCTCTCCTCTTCTCTCCTCTTCTCTGCTCTACTCTCTCCTCTTCTCTCCTCTTCTCTCCTCTACTCTCTCCTCTACTCTCCTCTTCTCTCCTCTACACTCTCCTCTTCTCTCCTCTACTCTCTCCTCTACTCTCTCCTCTTCTCTCCTCTACTCTCTCCTCTACTCTCCTCTTCTCTCCTCTACTCTCTCCTCTACTCTCTCCTCTTCTCTCCTCTACTCTCTCCTCTACTCTCCTCTTCTCTCCTCTACTCTCTCCTCTACTCTCTCCTCTTCTCTCCTCTACTCTCTCCTCTACTCTCTCCTCTACTCTCTCCTCTTCTCTCCTCTCCTCTCTCCTCTACTCTCCTCTTCTCTCCTCTACTCTCTCCTCTACTCTCCTCTTCTCTCCTCTACTCTCTCCTCTACTCTCCTCTTCTCTCCTCTACTCTCTCCTCTTCTCTCCTCTTCTCTGCTCTACTCTCTCCTCTTCTCTCCTCTTCTCTCCTCTACTCTCTCCTCTACTTTCCTCTTCTCTCCTCTACTCTCTCCTCTTCTCTCCTCTACTCTCTCCTCTACTCTCCTCTTCTCTCCTCTACTCTCTCCTCTACTCTCCTCTTCTCTCCTCTACTCTCTCCTCTACTCTCCTCTTCTCTCCTCTACTCTCTCCTCTACTCTCCTCTTCTCTCCTCTACTCTCTCCTCTACTCTCCTCTTCTCTCCTCTACTCTCTCCTCTACTCTCCTCTTCTCTCCTCTCCTCTCCTCTCATCTCCTCTCCTCTCCCCTCTCATCTAATCTCTTCTCTCATAGCATCTCTCATCTCGCTTCTTACCTCTCCTCTCTCCTGTCATCTCTCATCTCCTCTTACTTCTCTCTCGCCAATCCCTCTCCTCTCCACTCTCATCTGGCCCACAGGCCACAGCCATGAGCTAGATTCTTTACCTGACCCCCGAGGTAAAAAGTTTGCTAACCCCTGACGTAGACGCTCAGTGTACATTGGTATGTAGAATCTATTTTTAGAACTGGTGGCCATACCCTCCGCGCGCGCTCGGAATTTCCAAGAAATCTTTCCCTTTTCCAGTTTTCGGTTTCGCTCTGTCCTGTCGTGATAAAATAGAGGCAGCTCTGTCACTGCAACTGCATTGCTTTGCATTACTAAGTTAGTTAATGCAAGACAAGTGGACAACGGACAAGTGGACTAATCAATTAGTTTTTAATTAAAAATAAGCTAGAAAGCGACTAAGCCTATCAACAAATAATATCAATCAACCATGGACGGTGGCGAAGAAAGCGTTGAACTCGAAGGACTTATTAGCCTTCTTTTCCATATATTTAAAGACGACATTGAAGGACTAATTGACATTGGCAATATTGTGGCTGTGTACGAAAATCATATTAAAAATGGTGAGTGCCTCAATACTAAACTTTGAAAACCTGTAAAAAGTGTAATTCATCTAATCGATAAATTTATTGAAATTTGACAATAATTATCGTTACTCAGCAATGTCTGCTCCTGATCGAATTTCCACCCAATGCAGCTCATCCCACTCAAGGAATTACCATGAATCGGCCCAGCAGTTGGTCCGAATTGCTGCAGGTTGTCGGCCAATTGCCAATCGAAGACGCATTCAGCCAGCTTCTGCGCTGCATCACAAGCTGTAAGTGCTGTCATGCTGAGCTGTACATGCGAGAAAGCATAATGAATGCCAACTCATCTCCCTGTGAACCCACGCAACAGCAGCACAGGAGAACTTGCTGCACATTCTGCACCTGGACAATCGGCGGGATCTGCCGCGTCTTCATCGGCTGCAGTTGTCAGTGCCGGCCAGCCTTCCCGCAGCACTGCAGAGAGACGTCTTCGCCCAGTCACTGCAGGACTTCAGCAAGTCTTCTGAAGATCTTGACGGCGACGGGAGTGCAGCACGTGAGCTGAGCTGAGATGCTGTGCTGCTGAGTGGGCTGCTCAGATTCTGAGTTATTGGGGCTGCTCAGTTGCTGAGTTATTGGGCTGCTCAGATGCTGAGATATTGGGCTGCTCAGTTGCTGAGTTATTGGGCTCCTCAGTTGCTGAGTTATTGGGCTGCTCAGTTGCTGAGTTATTGGGCTGCTCAGATGCTGAGATATTGGGGCTGCTCAGTTGCTGAGTTATTGGGGCTGCTCAGTTGCTGATTTATTGGGCTGCTCAGATTCTGAGTTATTGGGGCTGCTCAGATGCTGGGTTATTGGGCTGCTCAGTTGCTGAGTGGGCTGCTCAGTTGCTGAGTTATTGGGCTGCTCAGTTGCTGAGTTGTTGGGGCTGCTCAGTTGCTGAGTTATTGGGCTGCTCAGATGCTGAGTTGTTGGGCTGCTCAGATGCTGAGTCATTGGGCTGCTCAGATGCTGAGTTATTGGGCTGCTCAGTTGCTGAGGTATTGGGGTGCTCAGTTGCTGAGTTATTGGGCTCCTCAGTTGCTGAGTTATTGAGCTGCTCAGTTGCTGAGTCATTGGGGCTGCTCAGTTGCTGAGTTGTTGGGGCTGCTCAGTTGCTGAGTTGTTGGGGCTGCTCAGTTGCTGAGGTATTGGGGTGCTCAGTTGATGAGGTATTGGGGTGCTCAGTTGCTGAGGTATTAGAATGCTCAGATGCAGAGTTGCTGATTTGCTGAGCTTCTGTGTTACTGAGGTGCTTTCATTTATCTTTCTGATTCCTGTCACATGACCATGATCACATGACCCCATCTCCAGATCCCTTATCAGATACCCCCTCATGTCGCCTCAACCCGCAGACGTCCATCGCGTGCTTCGCCAGCTCATCGATTGCGCACCTCACGACTGGTTTGAGCACCTCATCCTCGCTGCGATCGCTGACCTCGAGAGCTCAGTCGATCTGCTCAACATCATTGCACCGTTCGGCCAAAACTTCGAGTCAGGTGAGAGACCAGATTATTGTATCAGAAATAGCTGGTTGAATCACAGAGCAAAAGCAGCTGGAAGACTCCACCTTTGCTGAGATTGGGAACTCAAGGATGATCAATCTCAGTCTCAATGCATCGCCACCCATTCATTTCAGAGCTCCCGGCGCTTCAGCCCAAGCTCTACAACACGGTGTCGAGTCCAGAGTTCGAGGAGGCCAAAAAGTCGGTCGTCGACCAATCGAACCGGTGGTTCGATCTCAACGGACTGAAGTTCGACTCTGACACTTACAAGCTTGAGCGAATAGCCAATCAGCAGCCTCCATCGCCGCCTGGGTCTCAGCCGTCTGGCAACAACGAGCTCGTCGGCCGGCAGCTCCGCGACTACCAGCTGGAGTTGGCAGAGCCGGCCCTGTTAGGTCGCAACTCGATAGTGATCGCGCCCACTGGCTCTGGGAAGACTCTGGTAGCCGTGTACGTCGCTCTGCAGCTGCTCAAGGCCGAGCCCCAAGCGAAGGTCAGTGCTGAAAGCAATAAATTTATCATACCACACAACATAATGGCAGTGGGAATAAAATGGAGACAGCGGAGTTCACAATTGCCGTCAGCGCTGGTTTACAAGACGATGTCGCCGATTGCTTTGCACCAGTGTGCCAAGTGCCATGTTTCATGTTAAATGTTTGAACATTTGCCCCATTTTCAAACGCCATAATATCTTAGGTGGCACTTCTGGCATCCACTAATCAGCTGGTTCAGCAGCAATACGACAAGTTCAGGTCCGCCCTGCCCTCACCTTGGCGGGACAGAGTTGACCTAATTCTGGGAGGCAAAGACAACAAGAATCGAAAGCCATTCGCCCTGTCTATGAAGAAAAACTCCATCCTGGTCATTAGCACCCAAATTCTATTAAACGAGCTTGATAGAAAAACAGTTGCGAACATTTCCGATTTCCGCCTCATCATATTCGACGAATGCCACAATTGTGCAAAGAGCCACGCCAGTATGAAAGTGATGATGCACTACCTGCGACTGAAGAGAGATCTGGAACAAGAGAATCAATCGGGAAGATTCTTGCCGCGGATTCTTGGGCTAACGGCCAGTCCAGGTAAAATGCTAGAAAGGCATGAATTATTAAATTCTTGTTTTTAAGCTATTTCACGTCTAACGATGCCTGATCTGTTCATTGTGTCTGATCTGTAAGGACACTCAATGTCCATTGTGTCTGATCTGTAGGGACACTACTGTCCATTGTGTCTGATCTGTAAGGACACTACTGTCTATTGCGTCTGATCTGTAAGGACACTCAATGTCCATTGTGTCTGATCTGTACGGACACTACTGTCCATTGTGTCTGATCTGTAAGGACACTACTGTCTATTGTGTCTGATCTGTAAGAACACAACTGTCCATTGTGTCTGATCTGTAAGAACACAACTGTCCATTGTGTCTGATCTGTAAGAACACTACTGTCCATTGTGTCTGATCTGTAGGGACACAACTGTCCATTGTGTCTGATCTGTAAGGACACAACTGTCCATTGTGTCTGATCTGTAAGAACACAACTGTCCATTGTGTCTGATCTGTAAGAACACTACTGTCCATTGTGTCTGATCTGTAGGGACACAACTGTCCATTGTGTCTGATCTGTAAGGACACAACTGTCCATTGTGTCTGATCTGTAAGGACACTACTGTCTATTGTGTCTGATCTGTAAGGACACTCAATTTCCATTGTGTCTGATCTGTAAGAACACAACTGTCCATTGTGTCTGATCTGTAAGAACACAACTGTCCATTGTGTCTGATCTGTAAGAACACAACTGTCCATTGTGTCTGATCTGTAAGGACACTACTGTCTATTGCGTCTGATCTGTAAGGACACTACTGTCTATTGCGTCTGATCTGTAAGGACACTCAATGTCCATTGTGTCTCATCTGTAAGGACGCTACTGCCAGTGGACAAAACGCCAATTAAACACCCAAAACATTCAAACGTCCAAAAAACCTGCACCTCAAGGCACCGGCAAAGCCAAGGGACCAGAGGATGCCAAGGAGCATCTTGTTCAACTGTGCGCCAATCTTGACTGCCCCTACCCTGTCACTGTGCAGCGCTATCTTCAGTCACTATTTAAATTTAACTCAGATCAAGACTGTCAAATCCTCTCGGTACCTGCTAAACAGAGCTCGGAAGACGTATTCATTAAATTTTTAAACGAGCTGATGGACCTTGGGGAGAAGCTGCTATATAGCAATCGGAGCTCGCTGCTAAACTCAGAGCCGGAAGCCCTCCAGATTGCATCAGCGCCGCCAAGAGGCACTCCAACTTACACAAACTACTGCTCCGATGTTAAGTACAAAATTCACCAAGTGGCAGACGAAGAGATGGGCAAAGATCTGTTCGCCTGTAGTCGTTATCTGGACACATTCAATCAAGCGTATATGATTGCGCAGTTCTACAATCCCCGAGGTGCGTGGCGCTACATCAAGAAAGAACTTCGAGCTGTGGACGAACTGGCTAAGCCCCCAGTCTGCGAGGCGGAGAGTCAACTGCGGCAGCGACTGCATAGCCTGATCGGGCCGCTAGAAAGATTCTGCGACACCAAAGAAGCTTCGGTAAGTTTGTTATTGAGTGCATTTAGCCAAATGCAACGTTCCATTATTTTGATGACTGGTTTATCGCTTGCAGTCGAGTCCTCCGCTGGACAAATTCGTGGAAATCCTTCGCAACCAGTTCAACTCGCAAGCCGACTCGCGAGCGATTGTTTTCGTACAACGGAAAATCTACGCTCAGGTGATTACTGAGTTCTTAAACGAGCAACTACCGCATCTACCGGCTGCCTATGTGACTGGCGCAACTTCAAGCGACGCTTCCGGAGGCACTAATGCTTCTGAGCAGCAGGCTCGCATTGAGGGCTTCCGGCAAGGCGACTACAAAGTGATTGCTTGCACCAGTATGGCGGAAGAAGGCCTAGACATACCGGACTGCAACCTGGTGGTGCGCTACTGTCACGTGACAAACGAAATCGCCATGGTGCAGACCAAAGGCCGGTGCCGGGCCAAAAACAGCGCCTATTACGTGATTGTAGCTGAGACACAGGAGGCGCTGCGTCACAAGGAACGCGAAAATGAGCTGCGCGATGCAATGATGCAGCAATCAGTGGCGTGCGTTACTGATTTAACGACTGAAGAGTTGGTAGTCAAGGTGAGAATCTTTCAGTTTTTTGTCGACAGTTTCAATCGCTGTGTTGACTTAAGGACAACTTTGTTTTTCTCTGTGCTGTGCCTCTTCGAGAGTTATAGCCAGGGACTACTATAACATCGAGACGGGAAACTAGGCAAATCATGGCAAAGTTTTTACGAGGCTGGTTTGCGAGGTTTACGAGGATCTTTGAGTAGTCCCTGGTTTTATAGCCTAGTGAGGACTCATGACTAGAAGGTCGGGTTTTCGAATCTCTACCCACTCGGAACAATTCGTGACAAAGATACTTAACTTTACATTTTTTTAGTTTACCCAGCTAGCTGTAAAGTGGATGCCAGCATTAGCTGGGGTAATTGAGGGTGGGTGGCGACCCCCCAGTCCTTTGACTGAACAGCCGTACGCAGCCTTCAGATGCGCCGCGCAATAGCTGCGGCTGAGCTGTCGGTTGCACATCTGGTCATTAGGGCAGGTGTAATCAATTATAGACGATTAAAGTTATGAATTCTCTTCTCTGATTCTCTTCTTTACGAGTTCTTGTGCATTATTAATGTTGGGTGTGGCCATAGACGATTCAGTTGCACACACACCCATGCAGCCATGAGCTAAAGAAGCAATGCTTCAAGCTGGGAAAATAAAAAAGAAGGTTACGATAACATGAAATAAGACGCTCGGTTAAGAGAGCAAATACTTAAGAGGTCTTGGCTCACTGTCTTCCGCTAGAGAAGAAGTCATAAGAATTAGATTTGTTAAAATTCTTTTAGCCTTCTATAAGCTTTATACGCTACTGCTATAAGCTTTCAATTGCAGATGCTGGATTACCAGGAAAAGGCGCTGAAAGACGAAGAGGAAAAACGTGCTAATAATAGCACACCTATCGGAAGTGACGTCATCATTGATAGCGACCACGAAATTCTGTGCCGCAAGTGTGAAAAAAAACTGTCGGATTCGACTCGGCTTCGATTGATTTGCGGAATCCATCGCGTCGTCCTGGATGCCGACATGTTCATTGGAGGTCAACGCATTGTTGGTCAACATGGAGGCGAGATCAAAAAGGTTCCCGGAATGGATATGATTGGTGTGGATTTGCTGTGCGGCTACTGCAGCTACGGACCTGTGGCTAAAATTGCTCGCTACAAAGGCCAATTTTTCCCTTTGTTGGACCCGGAATGCGTCTGTTTTCGCCGATTGAATGACAAGGTAAGACTTCTATAGTTGGTATTGAAATTCTGTTCATTTAGAACGCAAATGAAATAAAATATGTAAATACTGAGCCTGTAAGAACATGTACGGTCATGTCAAGGCTTACGGGGAGAATTGCTGAGATGTCAAGGCTGATGGGGAGAATTGCTGAGATGTCAAGGCTTACGGGGAGAATTGCTGAGATGTCAAGGCTTACGGGGAGAATTGCTGAGATGTCAAGGCTTACGGGGAGAATTGCTGAGATGTCAAGGCTTACGGGGAGAATTGCTGAGATGTCAAGGCTTACGGGGAGAATTGCTGAGATGTCAAGGATGAGAGGTCAGAAGCTACATGTGGTTTATTCAAAAAATGATTCTATTTTTTGTTGCCTTTTTAAAGGGGGCGCTGATTGCTAGCAGTCACTATCGGCCCTAAAAGACGGCCTCAGCATTTCAATAATTTACCCCCATATGAGCCTTGACATCCGAGCAATCCCCCATAAGCTATTGACATCTCAGCAATGAAACAATGCAGCAGTGAAAGTGTAAAAGCCTAACGAATTACCTCGGAAGGAATCGATCATGGCCGGAAGATAATGGATCGCAACACCTTTCCTCATTTACTTTAGAAATTGGAAAAACAGGTGAGAAAGTGGAAACATACAAAATCCTTCCTTCGCGATGTTGCTGAGCTGAGCAGTGACGATAGAGACTACTGGCGTCGGGCAGTTCCGCGTCTGCCCAGACAGTACCGAGCTGCGGCAGTTCGAGGCGGAGCGCATCGTTAATGTGATCAACTATTTTTGCACTTGGTGGGACTGGGTCCTCATTTTTTAAATATTGTGGACATGATGCTACTTTGGTCAGCTACTACTTACAGACTAGTAATATATATTGGTTCATATTGTTCGCAACGTGCTGCATCGGTGAGCAAAATTTATCCTCTAAACTGCAACCGTATGGACTGATTCGTCGTATAAATTACTAAACAATGTAACGACCCTAAGAACAAGCACAGAATATTCAGAAACAATTGTTTAATGATAATATACCTTCTTTATTATGCATGTAATAACCGAAAATATATGTCGTTCATGGATTTACTGCTAAGCCAAATGTTACGGTGGCAGCTGATAACGAGTCATGTCATGTTACGAACGTATGATATAATATTTTGAAAAATGGGAACTTTGAAAAAACGATGCATCGAAATTGGTTATGAATCTGTATAATTTTAGTAGTAATAAATAATATAAGTAGATCTGCTATTATTGTCCATTTAAGCAACATACCAGGTAGCAAAGTCTGTAATCAGTTACAGTAAATAATTAAGTCATGCACGGCTATTCCAACCCTGTCTATAGTCACCAATCAATCATAGAACACCCTGAGCATGTCTACAGTCAGCAATCAATCATAGAACACCCTGAGCATGTCTACAGTCACCAATCAGTCATAGAGATCCTTGAGCATGTCTACAGTCACCAATCAGTCATAGAGATCCTTGAGCATGTCTACAGTCACTAATCAGTCATAGAACACCCTGAGCATGTCTACAGTCAGAAATCAGTCATAGAGATCCTTGAGCATGTCTACAGTCACCAATCAGTCATAGAACACCTTGAGCATGTCTACAGTCAGCAATCAATCATAGAACACCTTGAGCATGTCTACAGTCACCAATCAGTCATAGAACACCTTGAGCATGTCTACAGTCACCAATGAATCATAGAACACCTTGAGCATGTCTATAGTCACCAATGAATCATAGAACACCTTGAGAATGTCTACAGTCACCAATGAATCATAGAACACCTTGAGCATGTCTATAGTCACCAATGAATCATAGAACACCTTGAGCATGTCTACAGCCACCAATCAGTCATAGAACACCTTGAGCATGTCTACAGTCAGAAATCAGTCATAGAACACCTTGAGCATGTCTACAGCCACCAATCAGTCATAGAGCACCCTGAGCATGTCTACAGCCACCAATCAGTCATAGAACACCTTGAGCATGTCTACAGTCACCAATCAGTCATAGAACACCTTGAGTATGTCTACAGTCAGTAATCGGTAATTTGAGCCAGTCTACTTTTTTCCATCGGCAATTCATCTCGTGTCGCCTGGAATTTAACAAGAGACAGAAGCTCGAATCAAACTCGCCTCATCAGAAACGGCTCCCTGGCAGCAGACGTCAGCCCGTGGCATCGCTGATCTTGCTCGGGTGACAGCTCCACTACAGACAGCCGCGTCTGAGCAACCGGCAGCTGCTTTCTTTGCTTCATCAGTCTGCTGCTGGTTACCAGGCTCTGCTTCATACTGGCCAGAATTGCTTTTAGGTGTCTACGAAAAGTGGCCTGACTGATGAATTGAACAATGGGCCGAGCTGACAGCCAGGTCAGCAGCAGCAGATAGACTACAGAATCTACGGTGAAGAACAGATCCTGAAATCGATTGGTTGGTGATTGTTTAGAATCCAAACATTTACTGTAAGATCTGCTGGTTCGACAACTGGGGGAGCCGGTATGAAGAGGCGATAGGAAAGATACTGCGAGAGACAGGAGAGACGACAGGGGAGAACATGTAGGCAACTGGAGAGAACAGGGAGATAGGAAGTAAGTGTAGTCCAATAGAAAATGTTGACGCGTTCTCGATATTGAATGCGAATATGCGAATGGGAGTGGATCCCTGGTTCAACTGCCGCGGTCACATTCGTTTGGACTTTTGTACACGAGAATTTGCCGGTTTGAATCGTTTTTGTGCGATTCAAAACCCATGAAGACCAAACCGCAAGGCACAAGTAGTGTACATGCATAACTATAAGAAATTTGAAAAAAGGTACAGTATGGGAGCGCTTGTGTGTTCTCAGGAGTCTGCGGAATGGCCAGAATCATCTCAGCGCTGGTTGTGAAAACGATGTCGATGAAGTCGTTGCGCCAGAGTTCCCCACAGCTGTTTTTATTTTTATACTACACAGAATCGAATATAGGATGCATCTTTGGTGCCACCCTCCCCCCCCCCCACCACAAACCTGTCTGTTCTTCCTATCCAGAAAGCTCGCATGCGACTGCGTGCCCAGCAGGGAGCGCAGGCTCTGCGGCACGAAGATGTGCTCCTGCATCATGTGGCTGGCGCTGCTCACAAACTTAGTAAAGGTAAAAATCGACGTAGGTGCGTTGAACAGCAGCTCGAGACCGACGGTGATCAGACTGGCTCGGCGAATCTCGACGAAGGCGTCGACATCGATTAACACGACTTGGCCGATGCTCTCTGGCTGCAGCCACTGGAGCTGCCCAGTTCGGCACAGCTGCAGCAGCCTCAGGCCGCACAGAACCGGCACAACCATTGGCAGAAAGTCGCCAATCATCAGATCAATCAGTGGCCAGATCACCGCTTTGTACCGAATCTCAACCCACTTGTCGGAGAAGCCACAGTGGTAGCCTCGGTTGGTTTCGCCCGGATTGTCCAGCCGGGTCAGGGAGAAAGTCCACAGGAACTGGCAGTTCAAGCTCATCAGTATGGCGCAGAACAGGACGAAGCAGTTGAAAACTCGCTCCCGGTTGTACTTGGGATAGAACTTGTCCAGCCGCTGGTACAGCAGCAGAGTGTCGATGGCGATCGCCAGGAAGCACAGCTGCCTCATGTGCGCAGCCAGGCTGTACACCATCGGGTAGACTTGACAGCAGGTCTCGCAAGCGAACAGCAGCATGAAGTTGACGTCCACCCGGGCAACCGAGCGGAGCCAGAGATCGCCTGCGCTGATCAGGATTAGCACCGAGTCCAGGCCGGCCACAGCGCTAGAGAAGTAGCACAGCGGTAGGAAATTGCGACCCATCCTGGTGAGCGTGGCCGCGGCCAACAAATTGCCCGCTCCTCCTAGAAGAAGAAAAACCGGCAGCAAGAAAGCGATGACCTGACGCCACTTGTCCGGCAGGTCTGGTCGGCCTCGGTAGACGGTGCACTCTGGCAGCAGCTGACGCTCTTCGCCAGCCGGATGCGCCTCCGACTCGGTGTCCGGGTCGTGCGGCGGCGTCAGTTCTGGCCGGACCGTCTGCGGCATGTTGACAGTTCCGTTGCCTAGCAACGAGTTGAAGAATTTCCGCTGCAGATCGCCGGATCCTTTCTGAACGTCGATCGCTCCGTAGCATTCGGAGACTGTTGAAGATAAAAATCAAGTTGAAGACGTTGAAGTAGTTTTTTTCGATGCACTATAATATTTCAAGCGTCTTGAAATGATGCTTAAGATAGGAAAAAAGGCACACCTGAAATAGCAGTAATTCCCTATCACTATCTTGAATAAATATATCATAAGTAATGGTATATTTCACTGGGCTTGGGCTGTGTAAACTCGGAATTTATAGTGTGCACAATCCGGGTCTCTTGGCAGATATCTTGTAAACAATATAGATATACGATATCTTTCTCTATAATCCAATCCATCTGTGTAGGCTTGACGAACAGGAACTGTTCCTTCAAGATTTATGAGCCTATAGAATCATTAAGGCACAAAAATATGGAATGCATAAGTATATGACTAAGAATTCCAGAAGGATTATAATTCTTACGACAAAGAGTTCACTTAAGTAGTATAGTAATCTTCGGTTGCTCAATATTTGGCGTCTTTCAATCGCAATGTTCTGTTGCACAACAGTGGCATCTGATCTATAGTCTATGGCAGTCTTCTGTTGCACAAAATTCGGTATTGTCTATGGCCTACATGATAATCTTCTGTAGAACAACATGTGGAATTGTCTATGATCTTTGGTACTCTTCTGTTAAATAACGTGGTATTGTCTATGGTCCTATGGGAACTGTCTGTTGTAGAACATGTGACATTGTCTATGGTCTATGGTAATTGTCTGTTGTAGAACATGTTGCATTGTCTATGGTCTATGATAATTGTCTGTTGTAGAACATCGAACATGTGGCATTATCTATGGTCTATGGTAAATTGTCTGTTGAACAACATGTGGCATTGTCTATGGTCTATGGTAAATTGTCCGTTGAACAACATGTGGCATTGTCTATGGTCTATGGTAAATTGTCCGTTGAACAACATGTGGCATTGTCTATGGTCTATGGTAAATTGTCCGTTGAACAACATGTTCTATGGTAATTTTAGGTTGTTTAGCATGTAGCATTGTCTATAGCGGCCTATGGCAATCTACCATTGTTTATATTAGATATCACTTGTCATGACATGACCAGATAGCCAGCAATAAAAGTCCAACAGGAAATCTTACAGTCCATATTCTCGAAGAAATCGGCGCCTAGTCCAAGTTTCTTGAGATTTTCTTCAACCTTGGCTCCGCCCTTGAAACTGTTGCTTTTGTCTCCAGCGTGGGTGTCAATCCAGTACAAGCAGGAGTAGCGAGTCATCCTGTTACTGCAGAACCGGGTCACATCGTGATCGAAGCATCCGTGTCGAAGTATTTTAAAGATGCTCACATTGGGAAATTGTCTGGCTCGGCCGTCAATCTCCAGATCCGGCGGGAAATTCGAGTGCTCCGTGTCCCAGCTGCCCAACTCATTGACAGATCGACGGCTAACAACAGTTTCTGTGCTTCTCATCTTCCTCTCGGCTTTAGTTTCTATGGCGACGCCGAGCACGATTTGAACCAGCAGCAACAGGCAGCTCCATCTAATCAACAATCGAGGCATTAGTCTGATTATTCGACAGGAAAAAAGTATACTATATCTTCGAAGCGCAGAGAGACAGAGAGAGAGAGAAGAATTGGAGAAATGGAGTTATTAGCAGCTGCACTGTTTGGCTCGCGAGCTTAGCCGAGTAGAGGAAGTCCACTGTCAAGAGCTGGAATAATGTTGTCCCAGGGGCAGATTAAATTTTGGACTGGCGGTTGCAGTGAGGGGTTGCTGGTGCGGAGCAGCGCCAGAGAGGGCTGTTGGTGAAAAAAGGGTCAGCCAGTCAGGGGGGGGGGAGCTCAATGGGATTTGCCTGTCCCGCTGCTGGTCGAGTAAAGTATTGGAGGGGGAGGAACTTGTGTGTCTGAGCTCAGTCGCGCACACACACATACACAGAGAGAGGGAGAGTCACACACTCTCTGTAAAAACCAAGCAAGTATCCAAGGTCATAATTAAATTCCGAGCATAAAACTGGAGGACAAGAGGATAAATTATTAATGAGATTTGCACATCTATACGAAAATCTGAAATTTCTAAGAAATCTACCAGGTTTAAAATATGAAACTTGAACGCTTATCAACGTTTCCGAAAAAAGGCAATGAGACATTTAAGTCTCCGGTGTGTCGCTCCCGGCTCCTACGACTGAAGTGAGCTATGAGTGTTTTAAATCGATTATGTGGCTAAACTGGTAGTCAAAATTCTCTTCTAGCAATAGAACTAGCAATAGAACTAGCAATAGCAATAGCAATTGGGCCAATTCAGATGTCTCTGAACTCGCTATTGTTGGCTTTGTTGGACTGCTCGTCTTATTTTCATTTTCAAATAGCTATGAAACATTCATTTCCATTCTAGTTACCAGAAGTGGTATTTGTGATCCAGTACTCTGCGAACAGCTTTGGTTACCTGTTGTCTCCCCTGTTGTCTCCCCTGATGTCTCCCCTGTTGTCTCCCCTGTTGTCTCCCCTGTTGTCTCCCCTGTTGTCTCCCCTGTTGTCTTCCCTGATGTCTCCCCTGATGTCTTCCCTGATGTCTCCCCTGTTGTCTCCCCTGTTGTCTCCCTTGTTGTCTTCCCTGTTGTCTCCCCTGTTGTCTCCCTTGTTGTCTCCCCTGTTGTATCCCCTGTTGTCTCCCTTGTTGTCTCCCTTGTTGTCTCCCCTGTTGTCTCCCCTGTTGTCTCCCTTGTTGTCTTCCCTGTTGTCTCCCCTGTTGTCTCCCTTGTTGTCTCCCCTGTTGTATCCCCTGTTGTCTCCCTTGTTGTCTCCCTTGTTGTCTCCCCTGTTGTCTCCCCTGTTGTCTCCATTGTTGTCTCCCCTGTTGTCTCCCCTGTTGTCATCCCTGTTGTTTCCCCTGTTGTCTCCCCATACTCACAAAGATTGCTCAAACACTGCACTCTATCTGCTTTGAAATGAGCAATGGCATTTGCTGCAAGCTTAAAGACGGAATGAAGTGAATCCTCTGCAAATACTTACTGTGGATTAACTGTAAGAACTTCTTTGCCCACAGCACAGTGACAGCTGGTGCAATTCTGATTGGGCCAAGGACCCCCCCACACTTGGTAGCATGTAGGCAATAGACACGCTAGTAGCCAGCCTGTGTATGAGTCCGTGTGACTGAGCCCCAGGGGTGTCCCGCAGCCTTCCTGCAATTATTATATAATCATAATCATAAACTTGATCTGATGCTGCCAAAGAGGCTTCCGGATTGAATTCGAGTCTTGCAATTTCCTGGCTGTGATTTTGAGAAATCTCGGGTCAGTTATTACTGAGAAATAGGGTGAATTGAACTTTGCTACAATCTGTTTGTGGGATTTTTGAAGTCAGTGTCTTGTATCGGAAGTAGATGGTGGAAGTGCAGTGGCTGGTCACCTGCAGTTTATAATTACACTGGGATCTGGCTAAAATTACTATAATTTACAATGCTATATAGGGAAAAACTTCGCTCTGATACGAGAAGTAGAATAAATTAGAGTACAGTAGAACAGAGTAGAGTAGTGTAGAGTAGAGTAGAGTAGATTAGATTAGATTAGAGTAGAGTAGAGTAGATTAGATTAGATTAGAGTAGAGTAGTGTAGAGTAGAGTAGAGTAGAGTAGATTAGAGTAGAGTAGAGTAGAGTAGAATAGAGTAGAGTAGAATAGAATAGAGTAGAATAGAGTAGAGTAGAATAGAGTAGAGTAGAGTAGAGCAGAGCAGAGTATAGTATAGTAGAGTAGAGTAGAGTAGAGCAGAGCAGAGTAGAGTAGAGTAGAGTAGAGTAGAGCAGAGTAGAGTAGAGCATAGCAGAGTAGAGTAGAGTAGAGTAGAGCAGAGTAGAGCAGAGCAGAGTAGAATAGAGTAGAGTAGAGTAGAGTAGAGTTGAGTAGAGTTGAGTAGAGTAGAGTAGAGTAGAGTAGAGTAGAGCAGAGCAGAGTAGAATAGAGTAGAGTAGAATAGAGTAGAGTAGAGTAGAGTAGAGCAGAGTAGAGTAGAGTAGAGTAGAGTAGAGTAGAGTAGATTAGATTAGAGTAGAGCAGAGTAGAGCAGAGTAGAATAGAGTAGAGTAGAGTAGAGTAGAGTAGAGTAGATTAGAGTAGAGCAGAGTAGAGCAGAGTAGAATAGAGTAGAGTAGAGTAGAGTAGAGTAGAATAGAGTAGAGTAGAGTAGAGTAGAGTAGAGTAGAGTAGAGTAGAGCAGACTAGACTAGACTAGACTAGAGAAGCTAGGAGGGAAGGAGTGGAGAAAATATGGATTATATATGTACTACTTGTATCAGTAGAGTATCTCAATAATTGCAAGTATAATTGTTGTGACATTGGAGGTTAAAATTGCTAGTTAAAATGAAGTCTAGCTACTCTACCATGCGAGTCCTGGCAGTCTCGGATACCAATGAAACTGTTTACACGAACCATGATTTGAAGTACAGCACAGACCCTTCTAACAAATGGGATTGGCAAACTGGGAACTATTTGGGAACAGGGTGGCTTCTCCTCGCCAGCCTGCCCCGGAGCTGTGTGGGGTGAGCTGTGAGAAACCATCCGTGTCGCCCAGCTAAGTAGCTGAGGAGCTGAGGAGCATTGAGGACTCGGGGTTCTGTTCTTAGACTGGTTAATGCATATCAGAGCATGTTTTTAGGCCTACACAGCTTCTTTATCCTTCTGTCTTATATTTCATCTAAGCTCATTAATTATTTATTATTTGGGAGGACTCAAGTTTTACGACTCTTATAGAGTTCTTTAATCCTATAAGAGAAGCATTCAGCAGATTGAGTTGGTATCGATGTTCAACTTTATTGAGCAATAAAAATCAGTAAAGAATGCAGTTGATAATCTTAAGCCAGTGCAAATATGAATATGAGTAGAAGCAGACAGATACTTATTTATGGCCTTAAGCAATGAAGCATAAGAGGCTGCATAAAATTGAATTTTAAGATGAAGGAATCTATCACAGCATAGCTGCCGCTAGTCAGGGCGTAGCCAAGGGGTCAAAGGGGGCCCCCCCAATCGACTAGCAAAGCAGGTGGCGCCCCCACTTGGCAGCAGGCTTGGCGCCCTTGCCAGCAGGCTTAGCGCCCTTGCCAGCAGGCTTAGCGCCCTTGCCAGCAGGCTTGGCGCCCCCCCTGTTTTCCAACAGGTTTGGCACCCCCCCCCCCTGTTTTCCAACAGGCTTGTCGCCCCCCCTCCTGTTTTCAACAGGCTTGGCGCCCCCCTCTTTTCCAACAGGCTTGGCGCCCCCCCCCCTGTTTTCCAACAGGCTTGGCGCCCCCCCGTTTTCCAACAGGCTTGGCGCCCCCCCCCGTTTTCCAACAGGCTTTGGCGCCCCCCCCCGTTTTCCAACAGGCTTGGCGCCCCCCCCCATTTTGCAGAAATCCTAGGTACACCCCTGCTCAAACACAAACTCAGACTATAAGAGCCATTTACTCATAAGCTCCTCACTGTAGCTTGAGCACAATTCGTTTATTATATATCAAACTGACGGGACTGAAAATACTGTACAAGTTTCCAGCGTTTCTTGCCTGAATTTCAAGGCTTTAAATTTATTTTCTAGTAAAACTGACAGAGAAATGAAATGAAAAATGTTAAGATGAGTAGTATATATTAATTGCTGTTTATCTACATTAAATGCCACTCTGAAACGCCGGAATTTAGACGTTAGTGAGATTTTTCACACACAAAAAAATTTCATAATTAGTGCTACATTCAAACAAGTTAATGTGGTGAATCTAGATCGGGTGACCCAAATAGAAGACACTTAATAATTTACTGGCTATATAGACGTAAAATTTAAACTGGATGGAGCTTCAGATAAAAAGTACACTGTTTTTAAGAGTTTACATAAATCCTGTCGACCAATCAACCCACGTTTTATGCGTGTTTTGACCATAGACAGTTCAACACTCTATGGCTGCTCTACACTTTCTAGTCTTCGGGGCACTTATTTAGTCTATTTTGCACTGAATGGAGCCATGGATGCAGATGCATCAACAAGAAGCCACCCTGATGGATCCTCAAGTGTGCGTAGCGTGTGTACTCTAAGACCTTGTCCTGGATTCACTGGGACTGAGAAGAACGTCCGACACAGATTCTGTGGCCTCCAAGTGGACGAGTCCACCATCGGGCCTTCGTCGTCGCGGGCTGTTTCGAATTTTGCGTTGGCTTCTTCATCGGATGTTGATGCATCCGCATCCAAAGCTCCAGTCAGTGCAAAATAGACTAAATGAGTGCCCCCCTATGTTATCAGTGATGACCCAAAACAAAGAAATGACGCACATCGTAGGGGATACCCGACAGGCCACATCACAGATATGACACTCCAAAAAAATATATCCGACCAGAATATTTCGAAATATGACACATAAAAGTTTCGCAAAAAACTATAAATTTTGCATTACATGCTACTAATAGTAGAAATGCGAAAATAATTCGATCGCAGCTCCAAAGGGTTTCAAATAAATCGCATTAGACACAAGTCCAGCTATTTTAGTTATATATATTATTTACTTGCAAATTTTATAATTATATTTTATGTGCATACGAATTTTAGTTATAATTAATAAGTTTTCAAATATTATATTATCTTTACATGTTTCACATGTTAGAAAATAGTTATATTAGCATGTTGAAATAGTGCATTGGTAGGCAGTCACCGAATGGGCAAATGTACTCCTGCCGGCATGCGACTTGGGCCGCTCAGCTGGGCCGGGCGGCTGCTGGGCTGCGGTGGGCGGCTGCTCAGCTGATCCGGGCTGTGACGCATCGGTCTGAGTAGAGAAATTGCAGTTATTGGTAGAGACAGGGCAGAATGGTAGAGACAGGGCAGAATGGTAGAGACAGGGCAGTATGGTAGAGACAGGGCAGAATGGTAGAGACAGGGCAGAATGGTAGAGACAGGGCAGAATGGTAGAGACAGGGCAGTTATTGGTAGAGACAGGGCAGAATGGTAGAGACAGGGCAGAATGGTAGAGACAGGGCAGAATGGTAGAGACAGGGCAGAATGGTAGAGACAGGGCAGTTATTGGTAGAGACAGGGCAGAATGGTAGAGACAGGGCAGTTATTGGTAGAGAAAGGGCAGAATGGTAGAGACAGGGCAGAATGGTAGAGACAGGGCAGAATGGTAGAGACAGGGCAGTTATTGGTAGAGACAGGGCAGAATGGTAGAGACAGGGCAGAATGGTAGAGACAGGGCAGAATGGTAGAGACAGGGCAGAATGGTAGAGACAGGGCAGTTATTGGTAGAGACAGGGCAGAATGGTAGAGACAGGGCAGTTATTGGTAGAGAAAGGGCAGAATGGTAGAGACAGGGCAGAATGGTAGAGACAGGGCAGTATGGTAGAGACAGGGCAGTATGGTAGAGACAGGGCAGAATGGTAGAGACAGGGCAGAATGGTAGAGACAGGGCAGAATGGTAGAGACAGGGCAGTATGGTAGAAACAGGGCAGTATGGTAGAGACAGGGCAGAATGGTAGAGACAGGGCAGAATGGTAGAGACAGGGCAGAATGGTAGAGACAGGGCAGAATGGTAGAGACAGGGCAGAATGGTAGAGACAGGGTAGAATGGTAGAGACAGGGCAGAATGGTAGAGACAGGGTAGAATGGTAGAGACAGGGCAGAATGGTAGAGACAGGGCAGTTATTGGTAGAGAAAGGGCAGAATGGTAGAGACAGGGCAGAATGGTAGAGACAGGGCAGTATGGTAGAGACAGGGCAGTATGGTAGAGACAGGGCAGAATGGTAGAGACAGGGCAGAATGGTAGAGACAGGGCAGAATGGTAGAGACAGGGCAGAATGGTAGAGACAGGGCAGAATGGTAGAGACAGGGCAGAATGGTAGAGACAGGGTAGAATGGTAGAGACAGGGCAGAATGGTAGAGACAGGGTAGAATGGTAGAGACAGGGCAGAATGGTAGAGACAGGGTAGAATGGTAGAGACATGGTAGAATGGTAGAGACAGGGTAGAATGGTAGAGACAGGGCAGTATGGTAGAAACAGGGCAGTATGGTAGACACAGGGCAGAATGGTAGAGACAGGGCAGAATGGTAGAGACAGGGCAGAATGGTAGAGACAGGGCAGAATGGTAGAGACAGGGCAGAATGGTAGAGACAGGGCAGAATGGTAGAGACAGGGCAGTATGGTAGAAACAGGGCAGTATGGTAGAGACAGGGCAGAATGGTAGAGACAGGGCAGAATGGTAGAGACAGGGCAGAATGGTAGAGACAGGGCAGAATGGTAGAGACAGGGCAGAATGGTAGAGAAAGGGCAGAATGGTAGAGACAGGGCAGAATGGTAGAGACAGGGTAGAATGGTAGAGACAGGGCAGAATGGTAGAGACAGGGTAGAATGGTAGAGACAGGGCAGAATGGTAGAGACAGGGTAGAATGGTAGAGACAGGGTAGAATGGTAGAGACAGGGTAGAATGGTAGAGACAGGGTAGAATGGTAGAGACAGGGTAGAATGGTAGAGACAGGGCAGTTATTGGTAAAAATATTGCTCTTCACCTTCACTTACCATTAACTGGAATCGATCAGACGCGGCGAGCTCTTTCTCAAACGACTTTTGCCGCTTAGCGACGTCATAGCATTTGCCTTTGCGGCTTATCAGCTGTTTTATGAACTCCAATTGTTTGGACATTTGGGTTAATTTATTGAAAAAATGAAATTAATTGACAAATAGAAATCTGGCTTTTTGAAAGGCCAACTGAAGTCCCATTTTATATGAAGCGGCAGTTTGACATCAACAAGTTCACTCTAATTTTCATTGGTTCGGAATGGGGTGGTCAAAATATTTCACGTTCATAGTACGTGTCAAATCCACTATGCTTTTAGACTCAAAGGGGTGGACTGCTTCATTTCAGTAGTGACTCATTTTGACACCAAATTACTTTGATTCAAAATGAAACATGCGCATTAACCAGCATGAAACATACATTAGGTACAATATGCCCCACTCACATTCACAGCCTCATTCACAGCCTCATTCACTGCCTCATTCACAGCCTCACAGCCAGACTCACTGATCGACCCTAATCCAGTTTGGGTTTCGAATACTCAGTTATTTCTGCATTTTCAATTCATTGAGTAGCTCTGTGAGATCCGCTGCTGTCAATATACAGTGGGCAGTGGATAAAAAATAAATGACACACAATGAATTGGATAGGAATTAAATGAATGATGCAAAATAGAAATTCGAGAAATAGATTAAATATGCAAGAAAAAGACGTATATGCTCAAAAATTAGGATGAAGTCAGTCATCAACAAATCAAAGAGTAGATAAAATTTCTCTTTGGTGACTAAATAAAGTTTACAATTTTACATATTTGGAACTGCTTGACACTATTCTTTACGATAATGGCGCAATCATAAGTTTGGTGCAACAAATTTGCTTAGATAGGTGTCTTCCACCATGAACCACCCATCACTGTCACCGAGCATTGCGCAATCTTGAGCATACCCAGAGCACGTATTTGCTTTTAAGCAATCGTGAGAACTGCGATTCTTATCTTTACTCAAAATCCAGCTACAGTGGAAAGATCGAGAAAAGCGCGAAACACACCTCCAAACAAACCGCTGTGCATAATACAAAACAATATATAGATAAAAAGTGGAACGCTCACAGCAGGTGACCAAACCAAAAGTAAAAGCAAAGCCCAATTGTATTTTGATAAAAAGCCATTACTAAAGAAGCTGGCGAAATATTTCTGAGCTAACCTGTCAATATCAAGTATAAGTTAAAATGTACGAGCGCAGTTTCAAACATGGATTTAAACTATAGCGGCGCTGTCAATATATAGAATTAAATGGAGAGCTTAGAAATGACACTCAATGGGGCTGATATACACAGGTGCAAAGATGACGCAGAGCCCGCTACTCTCAGCATCTCTAACTAGCCCTGTCGCTGTCAATATATAGAATTAAATGGAGAGCTTAGAAATGACACTCAATGGGGCTGATATACACAGGTGCAAAGATGACGCAGAGCCCGCTACTCTCAGCATCTCTAACTAGCCCTGTCGCTGTCAATATATAGAATTAAATGGAGAGCTTAGAAATGACACTCAATGGGGCTGATATACACAGGTGCAAAGATGACGCAGAGCCCGCTACTCTCAGCATCTCTAACTAGCCCTGTCGCTGTCAATATATAGAATTAAATGGAGAGCTTAGAAATGACACTCAATGGGGCTGATATACACAGGTGCAAAGATGACGCAGAGCCCGCTACTCTCAGCATCTCTAACTAGCCCTGTCGCTGTCAATATATAGAATTAAATGGAGAGCTTAGAAATGACACTCAATGGGGCTGATATACACAGGTGCAAAGATGACGCAGAGCCCGCTACTCTCAGCATCTCTAACTAGCCCTGTCGCTGTCAATATATAGAATTAAATGGAGAGCTTAGAAATGACACTCAATGGGGCTGATATACACAGGTGCAAAGATGACGCAGAGCCCGCTACTCTCAGCATCTCTAACTAGCCCTGTCGCTGTCAATATATAGAATTAAATGGAGAGCTTAGAAATGACACTCAATGGGGCTGATATACACAGGTGCAAAGATGACGCAGAGCCCGCTACTCTCAGCATCTCTAACTAGCCCTGTCGCTGTCAATATATAGAATTAAATGGAGAGCTTAGAAATGACACTCAATGGGGCTGATATACACAGGTGCAAAGATGACGCAGAGCCCGCTACTCTCAGCATCTCTAACTAGCCCTGTCGCTGTCAATATATAGAATTAAATGGAGAGCTTAGAAATGACACTCAATGGGGCTGATATACACAGGTGCAAAGATGACGCAGAGCCCGCTACTCTCAGCATCTCTAACTAGCCCTGTCGCTGTCAATATATAGAATTAAATGGAGAGCTTAGAAATGACACTCAATGGGGCTGATATACACAGGTGCAAAGATGACGCAGAGCCCGCTACTCTCAGCATCTCTAACTAGCCCTGTCGCTGTCAATATATAGAATTAAATGGAGAGCTTAGAAATGACACTCAATGGGGCTGATATACACAGGTGCAAAGATGACGCAGAGCCCGCTACTCTCAGCATCTCTAACTAGCCCTGTCGCTGTCAATATATAGAATTAAATGGAGAGCTTAGAAATGACACTCAATGGGGCTGATATACACAGGTGCAAAGATGACGCAGAGCCCGCTACTCTCAGCATCTCTAACTAGCCCTGTCGCTGTCAATATATAGAATTAAATGGAGAGCTTAGAAATGACACTCAATGGGGCTGATATACACAGGTGCAAAGATGACGCAGAGCCCGCTACTCTCAGCATCTCTAACTAGCCCTGTCGCTGTCAATATATAGAATTAAATGGAGAGCTTAGAAATGACACTCAATGGGGCTGATATACACAGGTGCAAAGATGACGCAGAGCCCGCTACTCTCAGCATCTCTAACTAGCCCTGTCGCTGTCAATATATAGAATTAAATGGAGAGCTTAGAAATGACACTCAATGGGGCTGATATACACAGGTGCAAAGATGACGCAGAGCCCGCTACTCTCAGCATCTCTAACTAGCCCTGTCGCTGTCAATATATAGAATTAAATGGAGAGCTTAGAAATGACACTCAATGGGGCTGATATACACAGGTGCAAAGATGACGCAGAGCCCGCTACTCTCAGCATCTCTAACTAGCCCTGTCGCTGTCAATATATAGAATTAAATGGAGAGCTTAGAAATGACACTCAATGGGGCTGATATACACAGGTGCAAAGATGACGCAGAGCCCGCTACTCTCAGCATCTCTAACTAGCCCTGTCGCTGTCAATATATAGAATTAAATGGAGAGCTTAGAAATGACACTCAATGGGGCTGATATACACAGGTGCAAAGATGACGCAGAGCCCGCTACTCTCAGCATCTCTAACTAGCCCTGTCGCTGTCAATATATAGAATTAAATGGAGAGCTTAGAAATGACACTCAATGGGGCTGATATACACAGGTGCAAAGATGACGCAGAGCCCGCTCTCTCAGCATCTCTAACTAGCCCTGTCGCTGTCAATATATAGAATTAAATGGAGAGCTTAGAAATGACACTCAATGGGGCTGATATACACAGGTGCAAAGATGACGCAGAGCCCGCTACTCTCAGCATCTCTAACTAGCCCTGTCGCTGTCAATATATAGAATTAAATGGAGAGCTTAGAAATGACACTCAATGGGGCTGATATACACAGGTGCAAAGATGACGCAGAGCCCGCTCTCTCAGCATCTCTAACTAGCCCTGTCGCTGTCAATATATAGAATTAAATGGAGAGCTTAGAAATGACACTCAATGGGGCTGATATACACAGGTGCAAAGATGACGCAGAGCCGCTACACTAGCATCTCTAACTAGCCCTGTCGCTGTCAATATATAGAATTAAATGGAGAGCTTAGAAATGACACTCAATGGGCTGATATACACAGGTGCAAAGATGACGCAGAGCCCGCTACTCTCAGCATCTCTAACTAGCCCTGTCGCTGTCAATATATAGAATTAAATGGAGAGCTTAGAAATGACACTCAATGGGGCTGATATACACAGGTGCAAAGATGACGCAGAGCCCGCTACTCTCAGCATCTCTAACTAGCCCTGTCGCTGTCAATATATAGAATTAAATGGAGAGCTTAGAAATGACACTCAATGGGGCTGATATACACAGGTGCAAAGATGACGCAGAGCCCGCTACTCTCAGCATCTCTAACTAGCCCTGTCGCTGTCAATATATAGAATTAAATGGAGAGCTTAGAAATGACACTCAATGGGGCTGATATACACAGGTGCAAAGATGACGCAGAGCCCGCTACTCTCAGCATCTCTAACTAGCCCTGTCGCTGTCAATATATAGAATTAAATGGAGAGCTTAGAAATGACACTCAATGGGGCTGATATACACAGGTGCAAAGATGACGCAGAGCCCGCTACTCTCAGCATCTCTAACTAGCCCTGTCGCTGTCAATATATAGAATTAAATGGAGAGCTTAGAAATGACACTCAATGGGGCTGATATACACAGGTGCAAAGATGACGCAGAGCCCGCTACTCTCAGCATCTCTAACTAGCCCTGTCGCTGTCAATATATAGAATTAAATGGAGAGCTTAGAAATGACACTCAATGGGGCTGATATACACAGGTGCAAAGATGACGCAGAGCCCGCTACTCTCAGCATCTCTAACTAGCCCTGTCGCTGTCAATATATAGAATTAAATGGAGAGCTTAGAAATGACACTCAATGGGGCTGATATACACAGGTGCAAAGATGACGCAGAGCCCGCTACTCTCAGCATCTCTAACTAGCCCTGTCGCTGTCAATATATAGAATTAAATGGAGAGCTTAGAAATGACACTCAATGGGGCTGATATACACAGGTGCAAAGATGACGCAGAGCCCGCTACTCTCAGCATCTCTAACTAGCCCTGTCGCTGTCAATATATAGAATTAAATGGAGAGCTTAGAAATGACACTCAATGGGGCTGATATACACAGGTGCAAAGATGACGCAGAGCCCGCTACTCTCAGCATCTCTAACTAGCCCTGTCGCTGTCAATATATAGAATTAAATGGAGAGCTTAGAAATGACACTCAATGGGGCTGATATACACAGGTGCAAAGATGACGCAGAGCCCGCTACTCTCAGCATCTCTAACTAGCCCTGTCGCTGTCAATATATAGAATTAAATGGAGAGCTTAGAAATGACACTCAATGGGGCTGATATACACAGGTGCAAAGATGACGCAGAGCCCGCTACTCTCAGCATCTCTAACTAGCCCTGTCGCTGTCAATATATAGAATTAAATGGAGAGCTTAGAAATGACACTCAATGGGGCTGATATACACAGGTGCAAAGATGACGCAGAGCCCGCTACTCTCAGCATCTCTAACTAGCCCTGTCGCTGTCAATATATAGAATTAAATGGAGAGCTTAGAAATGACACTCAATGGGGCTGATATACACAGGTGCAAAGATGACGCAGAGCCCGCTACTCTCAGCATCTCTAACTAGCCCTGTCGCTGTCAATATATAGAATTAAATGGAGAGCTTAGAAATGACACTCAATGGGGCTGATATACACAGGTGCAAAGATGACGCAGAGCCCGCTACTCTCAGCATCTCTAACTAGCCCTGTCGCTGTCAATATATAGAATTAAATGGAGAGCTTAGAAATGACACTCAATGGGGCTGATATACACAGGTGCAAAGATGACGCAGAGCCCGCTACTCTCAGCATCTCTAACTAGCCCTGTCGCTGTCAATATATAGAATTAAATGGAGAGCTTAGAAATGACACTCAATGGGGCTGATATACACAGGTGCAAAGATGACGCAGAGCCCGCTACTCTCAGCATCTCTAACTAGCCCTGTCGCTGTCAATATATAGAATTAAATGGAGAGCTTAGAAATGACACTCAATGGGGCTGATATACACAGGTGCAAAGATGACGCAGAGCCCGCTACTCTCAGCATCTCTAACTAGCCCTGTCGCTGTCAATATATAGAATTAAATGGAGAGCTTAGAAATGACACTCAATGGGGCTGATATACACAGGTGCAAAGATGACGCAGAGCCCGCTACTCTCAGCATCTCTAACTAGCCCTGTCGCTGTCAATATATAGAATTAAATGGAGAGCTTAGAAATGACACTCAATGGGGCTGATATACACAGGTGCAAAGATGACGCAGAGCCCGCTACTCTCAGCATCTCTAACTAGCACTGTCGCTGTCAATATATAGAATTAAATGGAGAGCTTAGAAATGACACTCAATGGGGCTGATATACACAGGTGCAAAGATGACGCAGAGCCCGCTACTCTCAGCATCTCTAACTAGCCCTGTCGCTGTCAATATATAGAATTAAATGGAGAGCTTAGAAATGACACTCAATGGGGCTGATATACACAGGTGCAAAGATGACGCAGAGCCCGCTACTCTCAGCATCTTAACTAGCCCTGTCGCTGTCAATATATAGAATTAAATGGAGAGCTTAGAAATGACACTCAATGGGGCTGATATACACAGGTGCAAAGATGACGCAGAGCCCGCTACTCTCAGCATCTCTAACTAGCCCTGTCGCTGTCAATATATAGAATTAAATGGAGAGCTTAGAAATGACACTCAATGGGGCTGATATACACAGGTGCAAAGATGACGCAGAGCCCGCTACTCTCAGCATCTCTAACTAGCCCTGTCGCTGTCAATATATAGAATTAAATGGAGAGCTTAGAAATGACACTCAATGGGGCTGATATACACAGGTGCAAAGATGACGCAGAGCCCGCTACTCTCAGCATCTCTAACTAGCCCTGTCGCTGTCA
>NIVC01004411.1:0-46826 GCA_002269645.1 Macrostomum lignano
CAGGATATCTTGGCAAGACCTACAGTGTATTGTGTCTCCCCGTTCGTGAGAATGAATGATGAGCTGCCGCGTTTCATCGCTAATTTTAGTATTTTGGCCTTGTGGAGGTTAAATCTCCGCCGTCAGAGAGCAGACAACGCGTCAGTCAATCAAGTCGTCAAAAGAAAAGGGCTGTTTGTGGTCTTACGAGACCACAAGCTCGCACTTAAGTTTAGACCTGATCAAAGCCTCTCAGAAAAGCTTCGGCACTGAATGGTCTCAGTATAGCTTGGCCATAGACAAAATTCCGCTGCCTTTTCCACGGAGTCCTCTGCTTACAGGGTGTGGAAAATTTGTTGCCTCAGTTGGAAAACTGATCGCGCCTTCTAGCCACTTTGGTTTGGGCCATAGACTACTTTGACTAGGCGAAGCCACAGAGTCTCTGTGTCCATCCTTGAAAGCCCCGAGTGGAAAATTGAGGGTCACTCGTACTCGATGGATTTGATTGCAGCCGAGAATTAGAATATGGAAAGCAAAAGTTTCTGGCAGTTATTATTATTTACTAGATAACTTGTTATAGTGTATTAAAAAAATTTAAGGTACCTACCGTCGAAATCGATCTGCAAGAGACTCAGCGACAGGAGATCGTTGCTGCCGCAGACTCGCTTTTCTCCGTTGCACGTGGCGTCACAGTTAGAGGCGCTGCCAAACATCTTCATATTATCACCGTCGCTCTTTGATGCAGTAGCAGTCTGGGCTGGTCAGGCCCATGTAGACATAACCCTTTCCGTAGCAGCATTCTCTGCACATCTGGCTCGTCATGCCAGCAAAGTCATTTATGGCACATTTATAGGGCCCGAAGCTGCCGCTTTGAAATAGCAGCCAAGCTCGATTTGCAGCGGACCTAGAGAACAAATGCCGATCATATTTTTAATTTCAGTCACCCAGGCAATACATTTTTCAGAGGAATAGTGCCTTCTCTTTCTGTGCATTCTCAATGCTCAGTGCTCAGACTCTGTGTCTTTGGATCGGCCCTCATGGGGGCAGACCGAATACGTCTCATGGTTCTAAAGTCGAGTCTTTGGAATCGGTGCAACGACCCCTATTTAGAGCCGGTTTTCGACCCAAAATGCACTAGTGAGATACCGGGTACTAGGGAAGAATTTCCGTAAAAATGGAACATATTGAACTAGCTGCAGACTCACCACCGACTCTTATGAAAGCACTCACACAAGGTGACTAGCGAGGCACGTGCACATAAAACTGGCTCTATGAACATAATTTGAGCAGACTCGCTACTCGTGTTGCAAAAAGCGACGAAAAACTATTTCATTAATGAGCCATTTAAATTCCACAAGTAAAAATTTACTAAACCTGATAGTTTCATTTACAATTCTTAAGTGCAGTCAATTAAGGATCAACCTCTTGTTCAGGAAGGGAAATATAAGAGTATCCCGAACAAGGATCACTAGAAGTTACCGTTGTATGTCTAGCACTATGTCTGCATAAAGCATAGCAAGTTTTAAACGAGTTGCAAGGTTGCATATGATGACATGTCATAAGTACTTTTATAAATATATGTGCATTTAACAAGTTAAAGCCCTAATAAATTATGAATACACCTATTCTGGAGCTCCTGAGGCTCAAATTTAGTGCAAGCTTTTTTAAAACAGTCGACTAGAATGCTTTTTTGAAGCAAGCATCGCTAAATACACGTAAACAAGCGGGCCTTCAATTAACTTTGCAATATTTACGAGTGTTGCGTCCTGATACAACGGTAACTTCTAGTGGTCCTTGATCCCGAATTCTCGGTAAAGTTTTAATTGCGGTTTAACTTACGATAGGACCCATTCCACACTGAGTCAGAGGGACGCCCGGAGGAGCTCTGCACTTGTTGTCACTCTCTGACAGGTTCAACGCCAGAATCAGGCCGGCTTGATGGACAGCTCGGTTCCACTCGGTGCAATTCTGGTAGCCCAGGTACGGCAAGGTGCCCGAGAAGCTGACGTTCGGTACGAATTTTTCTTCTCCAATACGTTGGTAGATGGGCACAACTGAGAGGCTACCATTGTACTCCTCACCAGCGTGCGTGATGCGACACTCGAATTGCTGTCTGCAACGGTGTTTGGGCACGACTCCTGAGTTGATAAGCCTAATCAGCTTAGGTTAGGCGTGTGCAGAGAAAGTTTAATGCAGAAAATGTTTACTGTAGCTGCAACCTTTAAATAGGCTAGCGAAATTTTTATTGTCACAATTAAGCTCCTGACAAAAGTCTTAGTAACTTTGATGCTCTGACAAGAACAGCTAGGCTATACCAGAGTTCTGAGCGTTCTAGGGTTCTCGAAGAAAAAGCATTGAGTAGTCGCAGAGCTCACGGTTAACAGCCTGTCGGTATTCTTTCATCAGCGATTGCTCCGTCCAGGAAATCACGTGAAACAGTGCCAGAATCTCCGGAGTAAGTCGCAACTCAGACGGGTGGGCGCCACTTACTTTTTTCTCCATGTCAAAGGCGAAGCTGTTCGACCAGCAGCAGTCAACTTGGGAGTTAGTTAAATACGTAGGCGAGATCCTCTCCACCATGGTGCTCATGGTGATCGCTCTGTGCGGGCACAGGTACACATCCGGAAACTCGAACGGAAGCGAGGTCGCAATGGACGTGAGCACCGGTGCGCCCATGAACCGGTCGAACAGGCTGTACAGGTGGTACGTGAAGCCGCCGTAGGTGCCCAGCAGGAAGGTAAGCCAGATGACGCGACCCAAGGTGCCCGACTGGGAAGAGAACCGGCCGAGTCCGTGAGCGGAGGTGTAGCCGCAGAAGTCGGACACGAACTGAGTGACTTTCTGGGGCGGTGAATTTTCTTGTTGTTTGTCTTGCTGCTTCTCATCAGCCTGAAGGCCTTCCTCGGTCTGTCGCTCAGAAGCCATCAATTAGGAGCGAGAATGCTGAGCTAGGATGCAGACAGTTTTTCTAATTAGAGTTAAACTGTGACTAGCTAATAGAAGTTTGTGTGGCGTGGAGTAAAAGCCGCCAATGCATCCAGCATTTTAATGAGCTCAAATGAACTGGAATAATCTGGGCGTGCAACTGGATTGGATAGCAAAGTTTCTATCGCAATGGCAGTTAATAATGCACGAGACAGATAGAACTGTGCCATTGGAGTTGGCATTGCTGTAGTTATTTATCCTGTAGTTTCAATGACAATGACAGAACTGATAATTGCACTGGGTGAGATATTACTGAAAGCAGTAGGTATCGCACGCATATCCTGAATCCAACTAGCTATCTGAGACACAACATAACTTGGGCACTTTTCAATACAGCAATTAGCTAAATTTATAAGCCTTCAGCTTATCGAGGCAAGATTATTCTGGTAGGTAGAAAAAATCCATCTTTTATTACCAAAGCTAGTCTGAATCTGTTTTCCGGTGTCTGGTGTCTGGTGTCCGGTGTCTGGTGTCTGGTGTCTGGTGTTTGGTGTCTGGTGTCTAGTGTTTGTTGTCTGGTGTCTGGTGTCTGGTGTCTGGTGTCTGGTGTCTGGTGTTTGGTGTCTGGTGTCTGGTGTCTGGTGTCTGGTGTCTGGTGTCTGGTGTCTGGTGTCTGGTGTCTGGTGTCTGGTGTCTGGTGTTTGTTGTCTGGTGTCTGGTGTCTAGTGTCTGGTGTCTGGTGTCTGGTGTTTGGTGTCTGGTGTCTAGTGTTTGTTGTCTGGTGTCTGGTGTCTGGTGTCTGGTGTCTGGTGTCTGGTGTCTGGTGTTTGGTGTCTGGTGTCTGGTGTCTGGTGTCTGGTGTCTGGTGTCTGGTGTCTGGTGTCTGGTGTCTGGTGTCTGGTGTTTGTTGTCTGGTGTCTGGTGTCTAGTGTCTGGTGTCTGGTGTCTGGTGTCTGGTGTCTGGTGTCTGGTGTCTGGTGTCTGGTGTCTGGTGTCTGGTGTCTGGTGTCCGGTTCACAGAAGAGCAGAGGTAAGAAAACAGAAAAAATTTCATTATTTGATGGTCAGTTCACTGTTGGTCAGTTCAGTGAGCACACAGAGATTCTGTTGGTCAGGCTAAGGCCAGTGAGCACACAGAGATTCTGTTGGTCAGGCTAAGGCCAGTGAGCACACAGAGATTCTGTTGGTCAGGCTAAGGCCAGTGAGCACACAGAGATTCTGTTGGTCAGGCTAAGGCCAGTGAGCACACAGAGATTCTGTTGGTCAGGCTAAGGCCAGTGACACACAGAGATTCTGTTGGTCAGGCCAGTGAACACACAGAAATTCTGTTATAAGCTTCATTCAGCATCTATGAGCTCGTGAGAGTTCTAATTAAAAGTGTGTAATCTACGCACTGAAGTCAAGAATCCAACACTTACAAGGTTATGCATGAATACTGAATTACGTCGACATACAAACCATTCAGCATAGAAACTGAGTGGCAAATCACAGCAGAGTTTAAAGAATAAACCAATAATTGATTTTGGCTGGCGACAAAGAAAACGAAGTTAGGGCGGTCGCAGCCCAGAATTCAGCTTTTATATTCTCTAACTTAAACATAGGTGAAAAGTTTTGGGGGTTGGCGGAGATAGTACATCGTGCGTACAGTGAAAATAGAGAAAATACCTTATGGATGAAATAGGCGGCTAGCCTAGGCCAACTCATTTTTTCGACACTCCCCCCAAATGATTTATCATTTGATTCTTTAAATTCGGAAAAGCAAACCTAAATTACGTTCGAACTTGTTGCAAAATAACAATGAAAAAGGAAAAAAATATCTTAGCCGAACAGACAAATACTGGTTTGTTGTTTTAAGTGAAACAGTCAGCAGAGAACAAAAAACCGTTAGAGCCAAGTTTAAGCGCATGTGAGCATGATAGATGAGGAAAAATATACTACGACGTAAATGGAAAAATGACGAATAATGACGCGTAACATCGTCCACCACCAAGAGAATTATCTCAAAACAGAAAAACAAACCTTTTCTCATTACAAATTTTGGCGAGAGGCTGTCAAAAAAGTTAGCAAACGAATTCGAAAGTTGTGGGAAAGGACAAAAAAATAACGGTCTTAGGATTGAACCTCTAAAGGAATCAACGACTGGACTGGCCGTCTCACCCGTTCCCAGCGCCGGGAACTCCCAGCACCCGCAACGCGAAGAAGAACCGAACGGATAGCACCATCACGGCCAGGACGAACTTCCTTGACAATACCCAATTTCCATTTGAGTCTTGGTTGTCGAGCTTCACCTGCCAGAAGAACTACTTCACCAACATTTGGTGGACAGCGGTTAGGTTGATCCTTTAGGGCTTTCTCGCGCAGAGACTCCAAGTAGGACGTCTTCCATTGGTTCCAAAATTGGTTCCAAGCTGCTCTAAGCATTCTAAGCCGTTTCGGAAGCGGTAGAACGGAGTCCGCCTCACCGTCGATATCTTCCGGTTCTTGGCTGAGACGACTAGCTGCCATGAAATGGGACGGTGTGATGAACTTCATACCGTCGCCTGAATCCGAAGGTACATACAACAGCGCCCGACAGTTAACCACAGCTTCGACTTCCACAGTTAGAGTGATCAATTGGTCGTAGGTAAACAGCTGTCGACCTGCAGCCTTTTTTAGTGCCATCTTCACGATGCCAATCAGCCTTTCCCAGTAGCCTCCCCACCACGGGGCTCGCTCGGGCACAAAATGCCAAAAAATCTTCTTTGACGAACAGAACGACTGCAGCTCTTCTGAGATACTAGCGCCGATCAGTTTGGCGCCTGATCGAAATGTCCACGCATTGTCACTGACGACGGAGGGAATGCCCCGTCGAGCCACGAACCGACGCAGTGCATGCAGAAGCTGTTCGCTGTCCATACTCGAAACAACTTCCAGGTGAACGGCTCGAGTTGCTGAGCAAGTGAAGAGCAGGATGTACGCCTTTTTGCTCTCACCACCCTCCCCCGTCCGATAGAATATCGGACCAGCATAATCCAGTCCTACGGTACGAAAAGCACGAACAGTTGACAAACGGAAGGATGGAAGCTACGGAACCGCACTCATGGAAAACGGTCGACCTTGAAACTTCTTGCAGACAACACACTCCCCCAGTAACTGCTTCACGCGCTGTCTCGCCTTTAAAATCCAAAAACGTTCACGAAGCTTGCATATTGTTGCCGCGACCCCGGAATGCATCACAGCCGCATGGCAATGACGGACAAGCAGGGTTTCGAGCGGGTGCTTCGAGGGAATCAGCACTGGATTGTTGGTGTCGAAGGGCACAGCGCCCTGCAGACGACCCGCTGACCGAACTAATCCAGCAGGATCAAGGAACAATTTGAGATCGCGCACTAACGGCATACGAGGTCCAGAACCGCTGAGGCACGAAATTTCGTTCGACAATGATTCGCACTGTACGGCTCGCAGCACTGACTGTTCTGCCTGTAATACTTCCGTAGCCGTTAACAAGGATGGTCGCTTAACAATCCGATGGCGCAAGATGCTGACAAATCGCAAGATCCAACCAACCACTCGAGTGAGCTTGGTCCACGAAGAAAATCTTGAAATCTGAATCGCTTTGAGCAGAGAAGGTGAAGAAAATCGGTACACTCCACGGTCATCACAGTCGTCGTTTCGTTTTGCTCAGGTTCACAGTAGACTGCCGCCGGGGTTGCATCTCGCGTGTCATATCTTCGAAGAAATTCCGGACCGATAACCATGTCGCGTCACAAACCAATTGCTCTGGCAAGCATCCTCGCGATGGCAGGTCGGCCGGGTTCGTCTCCCCTGACACGTGGTGCCATTACTGAGCCTCTGTCAACCGTCGAATTTCACTGACCCGATTTTGCACAAAGACTTGGCGTAGCTTGGACTCACACGTGATCCACTGCAGTGTAGTCATGCTGTCTGTCCACAGTTGACGCTTAAGACCCGGAAGTTGGATTGAGACGAAGTCCATTAAACGAGCTAGAATTAATGCTCCAAGCAACTCCAATCGAGCAATGCTGATGGACACGACAGGCGCCACTCGAGCCTTAGCGATGAGAAGATGAGCAGAAACATCCTGGCGCTCATGATCGATAACCCTTAGGTACACGACAGCAGTATATGCTCGTTTACTAGCGTCAGAAAAACCGTGCAATTGCATTTCAATGCGACATGACTGCCATTGTTGAGGCACGACACAACGATGAAGTTTCAGATTCAACGTCTTGAGTGAATCCAACCAGCGGGTCCATTTTGCTGCCATCTCACTCGGAATATCACCGTCCCACGGGACTTTCTGCTTGCAAAGCTGTTGAAACCAGGCTTTGACCAGCGTCACTGCCGGTGTTAGGAACCCAAGTGGGTCAAACAGCTTTGAAAAAATTGAAAGCATCATTCTCTTAGAGTACCGCTGACCTGCGACGGAGTCAAGCACTGCAGCGAACTCAAGCCGAAAAATGTCTTCATCCGGTTCCCCAGCAAGGCCAAGAACTTTCTTTGCTTTATCGACATCCGCTACAGGAAGCGACTTCATGAAATCCTTGGAATTTGACTGCCACTGCCGCATGTTCATGCCTGCTTCCGCAAAAATTCGCTTCGTCTGAGCGTACAACTCGCCGGCTTCTTCATCCGAATCGCAACAAGTGACTAAATTGTCCATGTACAGGCTAGTCTTTAAGATGTTTACAACTGTCCGAGCATCGTCTTGATGCAGTTCAAGGTGTCGCAATATGGTAGCTCGTAGAATCGCCGGTGAACAAGTTAGGCCAAAAGGTACTCGACAGAATCTATAATGTATGACTTTGTAGGGCTCGTCGGGCGTCGTCTCTGTCCACAAGAACCGAAGAGCGTCTCGATCACGCGAGTCAATACCGATTTGAAGGAACGCTTTTTCAATGTCTGCTAGTACAGCTACCGACTTGAGGCGAAAGCGAAGAAAAATCGGGGGAATCAGTGGAAAACACGTAGGCCCCGTCAGCAGAAAGTCGTTGATAGAGAAGTCTGTACTGTCCGTCTTTGCTGATCCGTCAAAAAGCATGCGTAGCTTCGTGTGTTCGCTATCCTTTTTCGTGACGCAGCTGTGTAGTAGATAATGAATGATGTTCGGCGACTGGTCGTTGACGTCGACTGGAACTTTCTCGATGATGCCGAGCTCTTCTTGTTCGGAAAGAATAGCATCACACTGCGCTAGTTGTGCTGGATTACGCTGAAGATGTCGAATGCTCGCCTTTAGCCGAGTTGTCGCTACATTGAAATGGTCACGCAGGCTAATCGTCTCCTTGGAGAAACGCCAAGGCAACTGCACAGAATATCGTCCCTCATGCAGCTGCGGGTTGCAAGGGAAGACGTCGGACGAAACAGGTTGTGGGTCATCTAGAATCCCGATTGAGTCCAACCTCCAAAGAGAAGTGAAATCGTCATTTAAGGACTTCGAGACAGATATTTGGCCATTGACAAAGCAGCAAACTGCTGCTGTATTCGCGCAGTTGACCTCCTGGACACTTTGTAAATCCGATGATCGTTCCGAATCGCACTTTGAGATACTAAGCGTCAATGGTCCGCAGAGCACATAACCAAGCTTTGAAGAAATCGCAACGGGACCATGGGATCCACGAATAACCTCGTCGCCGACGATTTGATAAAAGAAATCTGATCCAATCAGTATCGAAATCGGAGTATGTCCGTCTCGTGTGTCATACGGATCGGCCAGATCCAAGCTGGATAGATGTTGGAATTCATTGACCCTCACAGATCGCTGTGGTTGACAAATAGTCTCAACAATGTTTGCCTGGAGTTCAACTGTCTCAAAGGAATCGAGTTTGCGCTACGAAAACCTTACACAGCCCGATTAAATGTCTGTGTTGAGGCCAGAGAAGGATGAGACACTCAGATTTTCAGTCATTTCCGCACCAAAACCCATAGCCTCACAAACATCCTTTCGAATATAACTACGATTACTTGCTGTTTCGAGAAGGACGCGCACCATCATTTCTCTGCGACCGTCGGCGCTCAAGAGAATAGCTTTGGCAACTGGTAGCGCTACCGAGGGATTTTCAGAGATAAACATTGACATGACGAGCGAGCTGGCTTCCAACTGTGATGATGTGGTCCTTGTTTCCGAGCCATGCAAGTCTGAAGACGAAGGACGTGAACGAGAGGCCTCATCGTCGGCCGTAACTGTGAGACACAGATCGATTTTTTGAGCCGGAGGAACCCTTGCTGTCTTTGCTGTCGGAGGAACCAGAAGCCGTTGTGGCGTTCACCTTTAGGTGGAGATTTTTTACGAGACACGCCTTGAGCACGGATGCTTACGTGATGCTTGCCGGAGCAATCACGGCATTTCCGCGGATCGCGACACTGTTGAACCATGTGACCAGGCCGCAGGCACTTGAAGCACCGCTTCTCTTTCACCAGAAATTGTCCACGCCACGCCACGGTCGGGAACTCCACGCAATTTCCGAATGATGCAAAGCTTTGCAATAGGTGCAAAACATTTTTTTCGTAGCGTCTGGTGCTTTCGGTTGCACTGCTACCAGTGTTGATGCCATTGACATTGATGAGTTTGAAGCTTGCTTTGACTCTGAATGAGATGCTTGTGAAGTTGACTTGTGGCTGAGCTGCGATCCAGCGGACTCATGCACAGAAATTTCATTCTTCAAAAAACACAGAAAGCTGCCAAGCGTGTCAATAGTTTTCCCTGAAGTTGAGCTGACCGAATCAAGTCGAGTCGAATGTAGCAGGGCACCTGTTCATTAGACTTGGCACCAGCAGACACTGATACGATTCCGCGGCAACACCCTGTGATAAATACAATTAAATAAATAGCATGCACGAAAAGCAATAGTTTAGGCCCTAGACAAACCTATTTTTGGAGCGTTCAGAGATTTTAAAACTATTGGCCCTATTGCCTATCGCCGGTCGGCGAGTTCTACCAATCTTTCTCAAATAGTCGCAGTACGGTACAAGAAAAGGAAGAACACAGGTGAAAACGATCCGAATAGATTTAGAGAGTGATAATCCTAGTAAGAATAGCTAATGAGTAATGGACTCAGACGATTTAATTAAATGACGTCAAGTTGATTACAATCCTTACTACAATTTCGCAACGCAATTAAATTCCGAGCACTGATAAACGAACAATAACGATAATAATCAATTAATTAGTAGATAACGCACTGGCGAGCGGATCTCAGCTTGAAGAAGAAAAACCGAACAGGACCACGGAGAAGATTCCTAAACACTGGCCTAACCAGAACCTACGCTCGAACGAGAGCCCTGACGAATCGACTGTTCAGCGGAGCACTGACTAAGTTCTATCAGCGCTGCCCTTCAGTGTGACACTGAGGCCCTCGGGGTCGAGGCCACGTACTTGATCGAATCCGTCAGTCTCTATCTAGACCGCGCTTAATAGCGACGACTTCAGACAAGGATTGCCGAGACGTTACGCTACAAGACTGAAGCGGTCGGGCAGTGAGTAAACACGGACCGGGGGTGATGAAATTGAGCGCCTCAAAGCGCGGAACCAAAATAGGGCAAAACGGCCGGGAAGTTGGAACAAAACCGGAAGCGGGAAAAAAAGGGGTGAGATCCGACCGCCAAACACACTTTCATATATAGTCATTGTCAGACCCCTCAAAACCCCCTCAAGCCGGGTGGTGGTCGTCTGGCCGGCCGCTTGCTAAGCTGAATTGCACTGAGCCCGCGGCGCCGGGTAGAGTTGGATTTTGCCGCGTGCCAGGGTCCAGGCCGGTTCTGATTGGCTGGCCGCGCAAAGCTGGGGTTTGCAGAAACTTCAACCCTCCGCTGAGTCACAGAATTGGCGTCTGACTTTTACCCTGTTTACGCAAAGTAAACTCTAACTAACAAGAAAAAGTACATTAGACCGCGTAACTAAATTAAAGAAAAATAATTATTATTAACAACAATATAGAAACTAGCTAATAGAATTCACAAAAGATGCTCACACTACAACCCTGAGTCTCCAGGCTGCGCATGCTGGCAGTTGTGTCGTCGTGAAACTGCTGAAGACACTTTAGAGATAAGTCCTGAAGACGAAGTTCAGATATCTTGTGCATTAAGTCCTTGACTATGATTTCTTTCTTTCCGTAGCGCTCTCGCAAAATATCTAAGGCTATTGAATAATTGGCCGCCGTGACTGACAGGCCTCGAATGCTTGCCTTGACTGAGTCGGACAGAGAGCTGACGAGATAGTTGAACTTGTCTATATCTGACAGGCTAGAGTTGCGATGTATGGAAGAGTTGAGCTGATCCCAAAATGACTGCCACGCCGAAATCTCCCCAGTGAATGTCGGGATTTGCCTCTTGGGAAGCTTGATCTGCGACCGGACTCTACGGAATGACTTTTGGCCGCTGACTCCTCCGGCGATTGTTGACTATTGAAAGTTGCTTCCAGCATCTTGATTAAGCTGATACACTTCATCGAATAAGTTTGATTCTCTTCCACTTCAGCATCCAGCCCCTCTTCAGCTACAGACTCCTCTATGGCTTCATCCAATGCTTGCACTGCCGTCAATTTCGACTTCAGAATCTGCACAGTTGCCTCCGCATCCGCACGATTAGCAGCTCGACCAATATCCACGGAGAGAAGATGGTCAGCCTTTCCAACAGCCTTCGTGATCGCCGCGCGGATACCTGCACGCTTCCTGACTGCTGAAGATAGCTCGTCTTCACTGAGAACCATGACGACTTGAATTGGGAGATGCTGCTAAAGCCAAGAACTCCCGACACTGAGAACTTGAAGACGGACAGCCCAAAAAAAGAAGCAGACTGCAGGATAACACTACGAGTGAACACGAAGACAAGCGAATGCAAAAAGCAAAAAAATACGAGTAAATTTGTTAAGAGAAACTCTAAAATTCAAGAGTTTGAAAAATTTAACGATCAGCTATTAACTATACGTATAACTGTCAATAATGTTAACGAGATGCGCAAAAAACGTAATGTAAAAGGAGAAACAGTTACGATACTCATCAACGCAAGGACTGTTCGACATCGATCAGAGAGGGCCTGGCTGAAGGTTGCTCGTGGAACCCGAGGGACCGGAATACCGTTGACGGGACCACCGCTGCAGCGATCCGGAGGCCGCGAGCTGCTGCTTATTCCGATGACTGCGCTTCGCCGATAGCCAACATAGCAGCCCCGTGCGGAACGTGAAATATCGCTGCGCTAGAGATTCAGTGCAGTTGCACTAGCTTGAGCTTCTGTAGGCCGCAATAGTTTTAAATTGTTTGTTGTACTTTTTGTTTGGGCGCCATAAAGAATAAACCAATAATTGATTTTGGCTGACGATAAAGAAAACGAAGTTAGGGCGGTCGCAGCCCAGAATTCAGCTTTTATATTTTCTAACTTAAACATAGGTGAAAATTTTGGGGGTTTGGCGGAGATATATTATTTGAGTACATCGTGCGTACAGTGTAAATAGAGAAAATACCATATGGATGAAATAGGCGGTTAGCCTAGGCCAACTCATTTTTCGACAGAGTTTTATTGAATGCTGCTAAGGTTGGCTGTTGACCAAAAGAATTCGCAAATTGTTTAAGATTTTTAATCAGTTTCACAGTACCATCATCTCGAACTCCTTCAGCGAGTAGTAGTACCCATATTTTAAGTTCCAGATGGTGCCCTGTGCGTACATACCACCGATAGCCTCAGAGAAGTTTTTGTAAACTCCATTGGGGTGCGTACTGTGGCAGGCGAAAAACCACCAGGCACCGGAATATACCTTGGCACAGTTGCTTTCCAGGTGGGCATCGTGATCAACGTCTTTCGTGCTGAACTGCCGGCCGCTGCTGTAGGACAGTGAGTCGCCGATGCCAGCGCTGCCGGAGAAGCCGGACACGCTCAGCCGGTAGTTGTCCGACTCGGGACCCACTGAGAAGCTGGAGTACTCAGCCCAGCTAATCGAGTCGTTCCAGTCCTTCATCAGGATCCTCAGCTTCCGTGCGCCAGATGACGTCAGAGTATGGAGAGAGTTCAGGCCTGGGAAGTTGAAAAGTTGAACATAGTTCCAATTATCCAAATTTAATTACAGAATATTAAAAAGCTTTCAACCCCACCGATCCAGTAGTTTCCATCGGGTCCCTCGCCGAACTCGCTCTGGTACTGAGTCCAGTTGCGGTAAAAGTCCACTGAGCCGGACACCCTGTGCTGCACGGTGGTCCAGCAGTCACTGCCGGCTGTCTGCAATGTAAAAAGTTTTTTGCTAAAGTGTCAATTCAGACTATGTTAATGCGAATGCTGCTGACACAGGACTCACCCACACTTGATGATCTCCTTTGTTCACATCCCGGCACTTCCTGCAGTGGCTCAGGTCCAGGCGACACCTGAAGTGAGCGCACAGGCCGGAGCTGGCGTTGAACGCCACCAGCTGCACAGCGGATTCGCTGCTTGCCACATTGAGGCATTCGACTTCCGAGCGCATGGAGCGCGAGCTCGCAACCTCATAGTCAGAGAGACCGTCGCGGCTGGTCCAATAGGTTCGCTCGGGAGTGGCTAATTCAGCAAGTTGGAGTCCAACAATGAGCAGCAACAAGAGCTGAAGCATCATTTTCTACAATTCATATTAAAAAATGAGAGCCACAGTTGCATTCCTACTGCTTATAGAAGCCGGATGAGACGAGAACGCGTGCGAGACTTCTGGTTTTGTCAGGAAAAATTACATAGGGGAAATTTTTATGGAAACTACCGAACTTAAGACAGGTGAAGTACATGTACACAGTGAAATAAAGGTAAAACACATACTCTAGGAAAATGTGGAAAAATCAGTCAAATGGTCGATACGATACCATGTGGAGGCTTTCCTACAAAGACACGCCTCATACAGACACGGGCCCGTTCTATAAAGCCATCGTAAGATAAGATCGTTCTTAGTTCCTATCTCCGTAGTGTAAAAGTTCCGACGTACGATCGAACTTACGCTACGACAGCTTTATAGTACGACTACGACCCCACGTTCTATGCAAGTAGTGGGGCTTTCCCGAAGATTTGGGCAATTCTACTTGATTAAAGTACAGCCCTTGTGTTTTTTAACTTCTCTGAATGAATTCGATTTATTCTGCACAAAGATTTGCAGGAATTTATCCATACGTCTTACCCAAGCCGTTGACATGAGCGAGTCACAGCGCCTCGAAATTTGGCAAGTTGAATCCGCCAATAAGCCAACAACAATTCACCAATAAACGGTGAAATATCTCTTCAAGCTGCTTGCTCAGAAGCAAAGCAGCACAGCTGTTCATGGCCTTTTATCACAGTCTCAATGGCATACAGACGGGAAAATCTCCCATGGGCCTGGCATCACTGTCATCTCGTTAGCTGCCAGTCATTGCAATATTGCAATTTGAGCTCGAGCAGTATTTCCCTTGTCAAACAGGTGTTCGGTGCCACGCTGTGTCGCGGAAATTGATGCTTAGGAGTTCGCAGGTGTTAAGTCAATTTGCTCACAGAATTTTAGTGATGCGTTGACAATTGACAATTCGTTGTCACGTGCTGCGACCGCTGATTCTTTGTATTGTTTTTCAGTTTGACGATCCTACAAACAATGCAAAAAATGTGCGAACAACGATAGTCAAATTGCTAAACAATGCAAAACAGCAAAGCATTGAAGGTTTTTAACGATTTTTTTCAATCCAGCAATGTTATTACATGTATACTACATAAGGAGTAGTTAACTCCATAGATCTGTGTGAAAACGCATAGTCTATGGTTCAAATCGGGCGTAAAGAAACGCGTATTGCCTCCTCTAGCAACATGCCCCAGGGAGTTGACTATGGACTGTCTATGGAATACTGCTTATTCAGGTAGAGTGATGCAGCAGGGAGAATGCTTCAACAGATGACAGATCGGTGGGGTCGCCAACTGCATGCTGCAGCCGGACGATAATGTACCGTTGCACTGGGCATACTACTCGTACTTTTTACATACAATATGCATTCTATACGAGTTGATTGAAATATCAGTGATACAAGACTGATGGTTGAATACCAACTTCTATTGTTAATTCCAAGATCTGCTGTTGCGGTCAATTGTTCCAACTGAAGTTTCAAAGTTGCTATTTGGAACTACGAGTATGCTGATAGCACGCAATCTTTGACGCAACTCTGACGATAAAAGTTTCGCTGTCCAATTCCGGCTCGGAAGAAACACTAGAAAGATTTAATAATGCCCTGGCTTCTTGACACGCAAATTTATTCAAAAACATCCAAGCTAAAACGAATATTCAGCTCGATGTTATTAGTTGTAGCTTAAATGCATTCCTTGTTTAATAAAAATTCAGACCTGAACCGATGCCATTTTATTTTAAACGGTTGCTTCCGAGATTGAAGGGAAGAATATCCTGCTGTCCATCTGCAAGCTATTCAGCTCTTTTATCATTTTTCATTGAAACTGAATGAAACACAAACAACACTTTTTCGGCTTTCCATCAAAAAGTGAAAGAAGAATTCAAGCAGTGCAAAACGATGCTGTTTAGCAAACTGCTTTCTTGAAGTCGTTTTCAAAGAAACGCAGCGTCTCTTTTCTCCTACTATCAGTAGTCCTTACATCGTGCAGTCCAAATTTTAAGTAGCGCTAAAAAAATAAGGAAATTCCACTGCTAAAGTCGCGCTATTAGTTGCCATCCTTCCAGCGCGCAGTGAGGTACTCAGAGTAGTCCACGTAGCCGTCCTTGTCCAAATCATGCTCGTCCATGACGTGGTCGATTTCTCCTAGAAAAATGGCAATAAAATTAGAACTACTTTCTGTTAGAATGTTTTTGAAACGTCCTTTTTGACTTGAATTCAAGCTAGTTAGGAATTTGAATCACACTCCTTAAAAGCATGCGATGAAAAGTACATTAGTTGGCCGCTAAGTCGTGCATTCGGGTTTGAAAATTGGCCGAAGTGAACGAGTCCATTATGAAGGAATTTCTAAAGCCTAGCTAGTACAGTCTAAAATGCTTTCTTTTCACTGAAATCTTACAGCACCAATCCAGCAGACCTTGATGCTTTTACAAATAATCAGTGGGTTGCAGGTGCACACGTAGCAACTTGTTGGCAAGAGCAGGCTGCAAATGTACAGACACGTGGAATCAATGCGCACTTACTCTCCATTGAGGCGTGCTTCTCATTCACAAGTTTTTCTTTTTTCTCAGCAATCTGCTTTGGCGTCAGGGTTCGTTCCTCCTCCGGCGTCAAATGGTTCACATCGATGTAGTCGTAATGAGTCATGGCCTTCAGCATTTCCAGCCCATCAAGTTTGCCATTCTTGTCGAAGTCGTGAGACCTGAGGGTTGCGGGTTCAGGATGCCTGTAATTTGTAGCCTTCTGAATCTTTGTATTCGCTTTACGTAATAATTGACTGTTTTTATTGCATTATTGATAAGTCTGTTGTAGGATTCAGCTAATTTTGAAGCTTATACCCCAGTCGTTTCTTCTGGTCGTTTAAAATCGAACTTTATGATTCAGTTAAAAGCACAATGCTGGAAGCTTTGAACGTGAAACTGCAATTTCGTCTATTTTATTATGAGATCATTGCAAATAAAACTGTAAAGCATGATGCAACTCTCATAGTGCCCGAAATGTGCATGTGCCTTTAATTTTTGCTCTTTTGGTCCATGGCCCTGACTTGGCCTTAGTAACCAGAAATTCTGTGAGAGTTGCATCACGCTCTCAGGCACTATTTTTTAGTATCCCGAGAGCCGAAGGCTTTGTCTTCTATATAAGTCACTACAGGTGCCTATCAGCTAGACAGCTAGACAGCGCTCGAATCGGGTGACGTTTCAATCAGTAAAAGTACAAATCAGAAACTGTAACCCGAGTATCCCGAGAGCCGAAGGCTTTGTCTTCTATATAAGTCACTACAGGTGCCTATCAGCTAGACAGCTAGACAGCGCTCGAATCGGGTGACGTTTTAATCAGTAAAAGTACAAATCAGAAACTGTAACCCGAGTATCCCGAGAGCCGAAGGCTTTGTCTTCTATATAAGTCACTACAGGTGCCTATCAGCTAGACAGCTAGACAGCGCTCGAATCGGGTGACGTTTCAATCAGTAAAAGTACAAATCAGAAACTGTAACCCGAGTATCCCGAGAGCCGAAGGCTTTGTCTTCTATATAAGTCACTACAGGTGCCTATCAGCTAGACAGCTAGACAGCGCTCGAATCGGGTGACGTTTCAATCAGTAAAAGTACAAATCAGAAACTGTAACCCGAGTATCCGAGAGCCGAAGGCTTTGTCTTCTATATAAGTCACTACAGGTGCCTATCAGCTAGACAGCTAGACAGCGCTCGAATCGGGTGACGTTTTAATCAGTAAAAGTACAAATCAGAAACTGTAACCCATTCGCCCGTGTTTCACAGAAACGCTTTTCCATATAGAATTTCGAACAGAGCGTAGTGAGCGCAATTACTTTGATATGTGTCTAAAAATACTCTCTAGACAGGCGCGATTTTAAATTATTGCACAATAATTTTGCTCCCCGGCATTTGAGCCTCGGAGTGATTCCTAGTCTTCTCGTGCCTGATTTTCATTGCGTTGTAAATGAAAATAAAGCCTACTTGTTTCGTGATCCGGGATTATTTATCCTTCCTGAAATTGACAGGAAATCGAACAACACCGCCAACTGTTCAATAGAAGCGCAGACTCAGCAAGAAAACTATAATTTATGAGTAAACTTCGCGGCTAGCTATTTCACTTCTTACTTGTACTTTTACTCAGACAAACAAATAGCTTAGTAGCTCGGAATGAAAAGCATTAAACTAATTAACACAATTGATAATTCACTGAAAACTGCTTTCTGAGCTTTATAGAAAATTGCAGTCCTGAGCCGCAACTCCTGCCCAAATCCGTGTCCTGGCTTCATGGCAGACACAAAGGACTTTAAATGGATCGAAGTCCCTCGCTCAGCTGCGATCAATGCAATTCCCGCAGCCGCCTTCCCAACCCAGACCCACTCTAATTCCCTTATTGATTCGAACTATAACCCCCAGTCCAGGGGGATTAATTCTCAGCTAGACTTTAGACTTTACGAGATGGCATTGAAAGTCAGTGCCGAAGTCACGAAATGCAGCGGACTTACTTGAATTCGTAGAACTCGATCTCAGACCGGCTCATCTCGCTGGGATCCTTCTTAATCCCGAAGTCCTCGCTGAGGTGAGACCTGATGTGGCTGGAAATGTTTTATTGTATTTCGGTTGCTGAGGCTTAGGGATCCTGGAACTCCGCTCCCTGAGGCTTAGGGATTTTGCGGATTAAAAATATGCCAAATGGCTGTTTCATTGAACCCCATTTTTGCATGAACTTTTATGCTGCTTAAATAGTCTGCCATGGACAACTGGAGTCGAAGTATCACACTCGGTTTTCTAAGATATGAAATAAAGTCCAGTAAGGAACGAAGATTTGTCGTATCGCTGGTACACCTTTTCCCATGCAATATCAATCAAAGTCACATTCAATTCAATTCGATTCTCGGTTTAGGTGGCTTTTTATCACTTTGCTTGGCTTTGCAGTCTATGGCCCATGTGCATGGGAGAACGCAATGGTAGATTGTGCAAATGGTTTTAGAGGCAGACACGAGTGACTAAAATTAGTCATTGTCTCATGAATGCATTTTTAATGGCCTTAAATAATGATTTCAAAGCGTTGAATAATGAGCGTACAGTATGGGACAATGAGCGTACAGTATGGGACAATGAGCGTACAGTATGGGACAATGAGCGTACAGTATGGGACAATGAGCGTACAGTATGGGACAATGAGCGTACAGTATGGGACAATGAGCGTACAGTATGGGACAATGAGCGAACAGTATGGGACAATGAGCGTACAGTATGGGACAATGAGCGTACAGTATGGGACAATGAGCGTACAGTATGGGACAATGAGCGAACAGTATGGGACAATGAGCGTACAGTATGGGACAATGAGCGAACAGTATGGGACAATGAGCGAACAGTATGGGACAATGAGCGTACAGTATGGGACAATGAGCGTACAGTATGGGACATGGAGCGTACAGCATGATACAATGAAGCCAACAATAACCTGCTACTGAAGTTCATCGGATTTCTTAAACAAAACTGTAGTGTAGTTCAGTGCGATGTACGAGCGTACAATATTGGCGCGCAAATATTATTAGTCACGTGTTGCAATGTATTACGTAAGACTCACGCGCACTTACTCTTCACATATATAAATATACTTGCAGGGCAAGTCGGCCCATTTCTAAGATTCTTCGTCCACTCGCAAACCCTCCGATTTTGTCTGAGTCACTACAAAAACGATTTCAACAATCTTACGTTTTTGCCCGACGAAGAACTTATCTAACGCATATGTTTTTCAAACGAATTTTAAATTGTATCCTAATTTTCTAATTTGAAAGCAAATGGCGCTTGTTATCTCACAGACAAGAAAGTCACTCGCGAAAGTGTTTAAACTAAATTCAGTGTCCCTTTGGAGAATTTGAACGCAATTTTCTGTAACAGAATTTCCGCTTTTCTAACAATAATTCTGGTTTGCTAAGATAAATAATTAACTGAGTAATTCCACGTTGATTGAGACACAAGATTGAGAAACTAAACTCAGACACAAGAGACTGAGACACAATGGACTCAGACACAAGGGACTGAGACACAATGGACTCAGACACAATGGACTGAGACACAATGGACTGAGACACAAGAGACTGAGACACAATGGACTCAGACACAAGAGACTGAGACACAATGGATTCAGACACAAGGGACTCAGACACAAGAGACTGAGACACAATGGACTCAGACACAAGAGACTGAGACACAATGGACTCAGACACAAGGGACTCAGACACAAGAGACTGAGTCACAATGGACTCAGACACAAGAGACTGAGACACAATGGACTCAGACACAATGGACTCAGACACAGGAGACTGAGACACAATGGACTCAGACACAAGAGACTGAGACACAAGGGACTCAGACACAATGGACTCAGACACAAGGCACTGAGACACAATGGACTCAGACACAAGGGACTCAGACACAAGAGACTGAGACACAAGGGACTCAGACACAAGAGACTGAGTCACAATGGACTCAGACACAAGAGACTGAGACACAATGGACTCAGACACAATGGACTCAGACACAGGAGACTGAGACACAATGGACTCAGACACAAGAGACTGAGACACAAGGGACTCAGACACAATGGACTCAGACACAAGGCACTGAGACACAATGGACTCAGACACAAGGGACTCAGACACAAGAGACTGAGACACAATGGACTCAGGCACAAGAGACTGAGACACAAGGGACTCAGACACAAGAGACTGAGACACAATGGACTCAGATACAATGGACTCAGACACAAGAGACTGAGACACAATGGACTCAGACACAATGGACTCAGACACAAGAGACTGAGACACAATGGACTCAGACACAATGGACTCAGACACAAGAGACTGAGACACAATGGACTCAGACACAAAGCACGTTGATTGAAATCGAAAGTGAAAAAGTATATTACTTGTGACATTATTAGTGACAGACTCGCTACACAATTTCATTTGACTCACTCGGCATTGGTCATGACTCGGTCATCGTGTATCCCGTGCGAGCCGTGCTGATGATGCCCAGCACTGGATGCTGAGCAAGTAGCGGTTAGCAACAAGGCGACTGCGGCCACATGCAGGACCAGCTTGGCAGCTCCGGAGGCCGCAGAAGGTTGGCAAGCCGTCATGCTTCTGAAGTGTGAAAAGAGATGCACGGCTCAGTGGATTTGTATGCCTGCATGATTTTATGCCTGACCAGCGGCTCGGACGCCCAAACGCGGGTCGGTCCGCACAGCACACGTGCTGTTTTCACACGCGCGCCTGTGTTGCAAGCGCATGTACAGCACTGGTAAATGCTAGAACTTTGCTCAAATCAAAGACAAAACTTTGCTTGATACGAGCTACTTTGCAACGCATGAACCCCAGCAAAATGTAGCGCAGCAATTCGAATAGATATGGACAAGACTAATCAGCTCAATCATATCGAGTTTCATTGCTCCTTTCATCTTTTTTGTCCGATTCTTTTGCTTCACTTTTTGTCCAAATACATGTACAACCCTGCCAATCCCAGGTGGCCAGGCAAGCAGCAACATGCTGTGGCTCACATTTTCTTATCTCTGCCCTCTGCTCTGACCTGCAATCATCACTGGAAGTCTGCTGGCAATTCAGCGCCCGGCACGTGGCTCTTTGCATCAGAGAGGCCAATCCTGGGCATCCCGGATGGGCCAATCAAAGGTGGCGAGCTGCAGCTAAAGCTGCCTTGTCACCGCCAACCCGGTGGTGAACGCGGACACAGCAGGGACAGGAAAGGATCGAGAGAATCCCATTCAGCAATCTGCGATGGGCTGCGCTCAGGTGAAAGGCCGAATCGGAGTAGTGAATTTTGGCGAGTCTCCGCTCAATGAGCAGTCGGACAAAGTCCGGACGCAGCTGGACTGCAGCGCCGAGGCGCGGCTGGTGGTGGGCGGCGCAGCGAAGTCCGCGGACCCCAAGCTGGGGCTGAGCGACCGGGAGATTTTCAAGCTGAGGACGACCTGGAAGGCGGTGCACAGAAATGTGGCTGACACCGGTGTGGAGATGTTCATCAGGTGAGGCCTGCCTGTCTACCTACCTGCCTGCCTACCTACCTACCTATCTACCTACCTACCTACCTACCTTATATATCTACCTACCTGCCTATCTATCTATCTATCTATCTATCTATCTATCTATCTATCTATCTATCTATCTATCTATCTATCTATCTATCTATCTATCTATCTATCTATCTATCTATCTATCTATCTATCTATCTATCTATCTATCTATCTATCTATCTATCTATCTATCTATCTATCTATCTATCATCTATATATCTATCTAGTTTCCAACCGCAACGACTTCAGTTTGACCTTTCTGAAATAATGATGAACCGGGGGTCAGTGGTTTCCGGAATTCTACCGATAGCTTAGCTCTAATAAATCGACTCAGTTCATGGCTGGTCACGTGAGCTGGGGTAGTGGTGAAGTTCATTAGGCAAAGTTCTGAAGCTCCGAACTGTCACGTGACCTCTCCCTTCGAGAGGGCGTGACGCCGCAAGCGCTGCTTCTCAAGGACGGGCTTTCAATTTAGTCGCATCTGTGTCAGTCGCCACTTAATTGTGAGCGCAAAGAACACCAGATTTGGAGTAGAAAAAAACGTGTCGGTTCAATCATTAGGCATCTGGATAAAGGCTGGAGCCTTCACGGATATTTGATCTGGCAATTAAACCAGATAAACAAAATCTAAATTTATTCGTTCTACAGAGTAAAGCTCGTAAATGTACTTTTAGCCTTTTGCACGTGGACTCATCGGTTTTTGGGCTTCTGCGGCACCAAGTGTGAGCAGGAAGAGAGTAAAACTTGAGCAGGGGAGCAGGGTCGGGCATTGCTGGGATGGCGAGGGCGGAACTTGGCTAATGGCGCCTGCTGTTTCACTTCATCTGGCTGCTTGTTCACAAGCGAAAGAGCCTCAGAAACAAAAGCGGATAAAGTCCTTGCCGAGCTTCAGTTCCTGCTGAATGGCCTCAAGCAGGATCGGGACGCTGCATGCTGCTCTGATCAGCGCAAGTCGGACAGCACTTTCCGAGAAATTAGTCCAGCGAAAGGACTGAAACACTGTGTACTCAGACACAATGGACTGAGACACAATGGACTGAGACACAATGGACTGAGACACAATGGACTGAGACACAATGGACTGAGACACAAGAGACTGAGACACAATGGACTGAGACACAATGGACTGAGACACAATGGACTGAGACACAATGGACTGAGACACAATGGACTGAGACACAATGGACTGAGACACAATGGACTGAGACACAATGGACTGAGACACAATGGACTGAGACACAATGGACTGAGACACAATGGACTGAGACACAATGGACTGAGACACAATGGACTGAGACACAATGGACTGAGACACAATGGACTGAGACACAATGGACTGAGACACAATGGACTGAGACACAATGGACTGAGACACAATGGACTGAGACACAAGGGACTGAGACACAATGGACTGAGACACAATGGACTGAGACACAAGAGACTGAGACACAATGGACTGAGACACAATGAACTGAGACACAATGAACTGAGACACAAGAGACTGAGACACAATGGACTCAGACACAAGAGCCTGAGACACAATGAACTGAGACACAAGAGACTGAGACACAATGGACTGAGACACAAGAGACCGAGACACAATGAACTGAGACACAAGAGACTGAGACACAATGAACTGAGACACAAGAGACTGAGACACAATGGACTGAGACACAAGAGACCGAGACACAATGAACTGAGACACAAGAGACTGAGACACAAGAGACTGAGACACAATGGACTGAGACACAAGAGACTGAGACACAATGTAAAGGACTCAAGGGGTCAAGTTACGGGAAAAAAAGTCAAGGAGGAGCGAATGAAAAACATAGTTGGTTATGTCGAGGATTAGGGAAGTTGAGCATGAGATACTCGAGTGTGGGAGTGATAAATTCTTATCTAAATCCTCTCAAAGGGCTGAACAACGCGCTAATCAATACCCCACTAAGTACATTTGGGCACCTGAAACTAATACTACGCTCGTAGACTCTCGAAGATCTGGTCGTACATGGATGGACAGAAATTCACACAGAGAAGTCCCAAGCAGTTAAGCCCCAGAAACGAAATTCACGGGATCAAACTGAACATCTCGAATTTCTTTTCTCGAGGAAGTTCCCAAAAGCGAACGGAGGATTTCTCTAAGTGCAGTGGACTCCGCTCCCACAGCTGCTCTTCCCGGGGGGTTGGGCAGGATTACTCGTAGATCCCACTATCTCGACTTTGCCGAGCCCTAGTGGATGGCGGTGGTGGCGAGTGTCTGACGCAGAGAGGGCCTGCCACATCAGGTCTTTCGTGAGTGTCTTACCCCATCTGATCCTTTCAATAAAAGGCCTGATCACGTGGCAGAGTACTTGAACTTCGAGTGCGCTCTCGCAAAAGTTTCTGCTCGAGTCTTTCGGTGCTGCTTGAACTTGGCTTGGTTTAACATGCAGTTGAATTTGTTTAAACTGACGGTTGGATATTGTAAGTTTTGTTAAAAGCGATTGAGCGATGCGTTTGCCATGAAGAGAAAGTTCATTTTAATATTTGACCATCTCAAATTAATCTCAAAAGGTGTCAAATGTTTTTACCGCTGACAAAGTAACTGAATTTTACATTTTCCGATGTCACATTTGCACTCAATGTCCAGCCACGTCATCCCTCGGGTAGCGTTAAGTCTTTCTTCCATCGAGGCCAAATCAATGACAATTCAAGGCGTTTCAATCGTCTCATTAGGATGTTCATTCGATCAATGAAAATCTTATGCTACCGATTTACAAGGAGAATTATACAGCTAAGCTTTTTACATTTTTTACACTTGACTTGACTCGGCTGCAGGGGTCTCCGGACATGCGCGATGCCGCGCAGGGAGGGTGGTGTTGCCGGTGTCCGCAGCGCGGTCCCCTCCGGAGAGTCCAGGAGGTGGATGATCGCCGCTCGCCCGGTAGCCCTTAGGTAGGAGGCGAGCTGGCAGAGATCCCGGGCCTGAAAAAGTCAGAAAACAGATAACAGAAAAAAGAAGACAAAAACAGTCCTGAACGCCCAAAGTCGGTAAACTTCAGAACCATCAATTATTTTTCTAAAAAGTGCACAGGGCTCGTCTCTTCTCTGCTCTTCTATCTGCTGGCAAGTGAGTCTGCTCTGCTCTTTGAAAATGCAGCAAGCTCAATTAACTCCAGCCCAGCCAACTGCTTCGTGTCTCATTACCGCAAAACCGTGGGGACATTATTGGCACGGGAGGGAACTGGGGGGATTAAGGGAAGAGGCACAGAGCAGCGGAGGTGTCAGTCGGCATCGACATGTTGTTGCCATAGCAATACCAGGGTAGAAAAAAGAAGTCGATAATGAATTGAACAGATCTCTAATGGAGACTCCGGGGCACAGCGCAGCTGGGCAGCCATTTCACGGTTTTACCGAGCTCAGCGATGCGAGAGAAGAGAGCGCCAACTCAAGTCAGTCACTCGCGTAGTTACTGGGCATTGTGGCCTTTGAAACTCTGTGCAGCATCGGGTTCTGTCTGAATGTTACCTGTCTGCTTTGATAGCTTGTCAGCTAATCCTCCTCCTGCGGAAGAACCTGAATCCTAAGACAGCCTAATTAAAAACAAAATATCGTTCAAAACCGCCTACGATTGTACTGGACAGTTCGAAATCTTCAGTTGAAAAACAAAATTCACCTTGGAAGAACCTGCAAACAGAGCAGTGATTGGCTGTGAACTTTGTCAAAAATCATTCAGTGTTACAACTTTCGGTTACAGACACTGTTGCATCCCAGATTACAGACACTGTTGCATCCCAGATTACAGACACTGTTGCATCCCAGATTACAGACACTGTTGCATCCCAGATTACAGACACTGTCATATCTGCCAAAGTTCAGAGTATTGTGATCAACGAAACAGAAAGATTGAATTCATATTAGCACACAAAGTACTTTGAATTTCATAACTTCTTTGTGTCTGTCTGTCTGTCTGTCTGTATGTCTTTCTTTCTTAGTATCTTAGCATCTTAGTGAGTGAGATGGGTGTTTGTGGAGTGAGATGGGTGCTTTTGGAGTGAGATGGGTGTTTTTGGAGTGAGATGGGTGTTTTTGGAGTGAGATGGGTGTATGTGGAGTGAGGCGGGTTTTTGTGGAGTGAGGCGGGTGTTTGTGGAGTGAGATGGGTGTTTGTGGAGTGAGATGGGTGTTTTTGGAGTGAGATGGGTGTTTGTGGAGTGAGATGGGTGTTGGTGGAGCGAGATGGGTGTTTGGCACCCACCCAACTTCTTACCTCCCCCATCCCCAGTCTATTCAAGAGCAACCAAGACCTGCAGGCGATGTTCCTGAAGTTCAGCAAGCTGGAGCTGTCGGACAATATCCGGGACAACGGCGACCTGGCGCTGCACGGCCAGATCGTAATGGGCATCTTGGACGAGGCCATCGTGAACATCGACAACCCTGACTTCATCCGACAGAGGCTGGGCGGCGCCGCGGCGACCCACCGGAGATTCACCGGCTTCTACGGAAAACTCTTCTGGGTGAGATCACTGCTCAGGGTGAATGGGGATCAGAGACCACTGCTCAGACTGAATGGGGATCGGAGACCACTGCTCAGGGTGTGTGGGGATCGGAGACCACTGCTCAGACTGAATGGGGATCGGAGACCACTGCTCAGGGTGTGTGGGGATCGGAGACCACTGCTCAGACTGAATGGGGATCGGAGACCACTGCTCAGGGTGTGTGGGGATCGGAGACCACTGCTCAGACTGAATGGGGATCGGAGACCACTGCTCAGGGTGTGTGGGGATCGGAGACCACTGCTCAGACTGAATGGGGATCGGAGACCACTGCTCAGGGTGTGTGGGGATCGGAGACCACTGCTCAGGGTGTGTGGGGATCGGAGACCACTGCTCAGAGTGAATGGGGATCGGAGACCTGCTCAGGGTGTGTGGGGATCGGAGACCACTGCTCAGACTGAATGGGGATCGGAGACCACTGCTCAAGGTGTGTGGGGATCGGAGACCACTGCTCAGAGTGAATGGGGATCGGAGACCTGCTCAGGGTGTGTGGGGATCGGAGACCACTGCTCAGACTGAATAGGGATTGGATACCACTGCTCAGACTGAATGGGGATCGGAGACCACTGCTCAGGGTGTGTGGGGATCGGAGACCACTGCTCAGAACGCTGGAAAGGTAAAAAGAATGCCTGCCCTGAAGAGCTCCAACGCATCCACCGTGAAGCTTTCAAAAAAGGCTCACAGAACACTTCAGATTGTAGCTGAGTGAATTCGCTAACCTTCCCAGGCAATTCTGGCTAAAAACTTCCAAGAGTTTTCGAAACCATTGGTAGATGATGGATGCTGCACCGACCCTCCAAACTGATCGACATTTTGAATTTTTTAGATTTTTTGAACGTAGTCTGAGTCTGAGTGATGCAGAGCAGCCTCAATCGGTTTGCACTTTACCGTAGAATGCTTCATCAAAATGTGAGGCTTGATTTTAAAGCGAGCTTTTTCGATCGTTTCAGAGAATTTGTTTTTTTCTGAGGCTTAAAAACGGAACAGGCAGAAGCAATTCTGACGGGCTGAACACGAAATGCAGAGCTTCACTGGCACCCACAGAGCCTCACTGACACCCACAGAGCCTCACTGACACCCATAGAGCCTGACTGACATCCACAGAGCCTGACTGACACCCACAGAGCCTCACTGACACCCACAGAGCCTCACTGACACCCACAGAGCCTCACTGGCACCCACAGAGCCTCACTGGCACCCACAGAGCCTCACTGGCACCCACAGAGCCTCACTGACACCCATAGAGCCTGACTGACATCCACAGAGCCTCACTGACACCCACAGAGCCTCACTGACACCCACAGAGCCTCACTGACACCCATAGAGCCTGACTGACATCCACAGAGCCTCACTGACACCCACAGAGCCTCACTGACACCCACAGAGCCTCACTGACACCCACAGAGCCTCACTGGCACCCACAGAGCCTCACTGCACCCACAGAGCCTCACTGGCACCCACAGAGCCTCACTGACACCCACAGAGCCTCACTGCACCCACAGAGCCTCACTGACACCCACAGAGCCTCACTGACACCCACACACCCACAGAGCCTCACTGACACCCACAGAGCCTCACTGACACCCACAGAGCCTCACTGACACCCACAGAGCCTCACTGACACCCACAGAGCCTCACTGACACCCACAGAGCCTCACTGACACCCACAGAGCCTCACTGACACCCACAGAGCCTCACTGACACCCACAGAGCCTCACTGGCACCCACAGAGCCTCACTGACACCCACAGAGCCTCACTGACACCCACAGAGCCTCACTGACACCCACAGAGCCTCACTGACACCCACAGAGCCTCACTGACACCCACAGAGCCTCACTGGCACCCACAGAGCCTCACTGACACCCACAGAGTCTCACTGACACCCACAGAGCCTCACTGGCACCCACAGAGCCTCACTGACACCCACAGAGCCTCACTGACACCCACAGAGCCTCACTGACACCCACAGAGCCTCACTGACACCCACAGAGCCTCACTGACACCCACAGAGCCTCACTGACACCCACAGAGCCTCACTGACACCCACAGAGCCTCACTGACACCCACAGAGCCTCACTGACACCCACAGAGCCTCACTGACACCCACAGAGCCTCACTGACACCCACAGAGCCTCACTGACACCCACAGAGCCTCACTGACACCCACAGAGCCTCACTGACACCCACAGAGCCTCACTGACACCCACAGAGCCTCACTGACACCCACAGAGCCTCACTGACACCCATAGAGCCTGACTGACACCCACAGAGCCTCACTGACACCCACAGAGCCTCACTGACACCCACAGAGCCTCACTGACACCCACAGAGCCTCACTGACACCCACAGAGCCTCACTGGCACCCACAGAGCCTCACTGACACCCACAGAGCCTCACTGGCATCCACAGAGCCTCACTGGCACCCACAGAGCCTCACTGACACCCACAGAGCCTCACTGGCACCCACAGAGCCTCACTGACACCCATAGAGCCTTACTGACACCCACAGAGCCTCACTGACACCCACAGAGCTCACTGGCACCACAGAGCCTCACTGACACCCACAGAGCCTCACTGACACCCACAGAGCCTCACTGACACCCACAGAGCCTCACTGACACCCACAGAGCCTCACTGACACCCACAGAGCCTCACTGCACCCACAGAGCTCACTGCACCCACAGAGCCTCACTGACACCCACAGAGCCTCACTGACACCCACAGAGCCTGACTGACACCCACAGAGCCTCACTGACACCCACAGAGCCTCACTGACACCCACAGAGCCTCACTGACACCCACAGAGCCTCACTGACACCCATAGAGCCTGACTGACATCCACAGAGCCTCACTGACACCCACAGAGCCTCACTGACACCCACAGAGCCTCACTGACACCCACAGAGCCTCACTGACACCCACAGAGCCTCACTGGCACCCACAGAGCCTCACTGACACCCACAGAGCCTCACTGACACCCACAGAGCCTCACTGACACCCATAGAGCCTGACTGACACCCACAGAGCCTCACTGGCACCCACAGAGCCTCACTGACACCCACAGAGCCTCACTGACACCCACAGAGCCTCACTGACACCCACAGAGCCTCACTGACACCCACAGAGCCTCACTGACACCCACAGAGCCTCACTGGCACCCACAGAGCCTCACTGACACCCACAGAGCCTCACTGACACCCACAGAGCCTCACTGACACCCACAGAGCCTCACTGACACCCACAGAGCCTCACTGACACCCACAGAGCCTCACTGACACCCACAGAGCCTCACTGACACCCACAGAGCCTCACTGACACCCACAGAGCCTCACTGACACCCACAGAGCCTCACTGACACCCACAGAGCCTCACTGACACCCACAGAGCTTCACTGGCACCCACAGAGCCTCACTGACACCCACAGAGCCTCACTGACACCCACAGAGCCTCACTGACACCCACAGAGCCTCACTGACACCCATAGAGCCTGACTGACACCCACAGAGCCTCACTGACACCCACAGAGCCTCACTGACACCCACAGAGCCTCACTGACACCCACAGAGCCTCACTGACACCCACAGAGCCTCACTGACACCCACAGAGCCTCACTGACACCCACAGAGCCTCACTGCATCCACAGAGCTCACTGCACCCACAGAGCCTCACTGACACCCACAGAGCCTCACTGCACCCACAGAGCCTCACTGACACCCATAGAGCCTTACTGACACCCACAGAGCCTCACTGACACCCACAGAGCCTCACTGACACCCACAGAGCTCACTGCACCACAGAGCCTCACTGCACCCACAGAGCCTCACTGACACCCACAGAGCCTCACTGGCACCCACAGAGCTTCACTGGCACCCACAGAGCCTCACTGACACCCACAGAGCCTCACTGGCACCCACAGAGCCTCACTGACACCCATAGAGCCTTACTGACACCCACAGAGCCTCACTGACACCCACAGAGCCTCACTGACACCCACAGAGCTTCACTGGCACTCACAGAGCCTCACTGACACCCACAGAGCCTCACTGACACCCACAGAGCCTGACTGACACCCACAGAGCCTCACTGACACCCACAGAGCCTCACTGACACCCACAGAGCCTCACTGGCACCCACAGAGCCTCACTGGCACCCACAGAGCCTCACTGACACCCACAGAGCCTCACTGACACCCATAGAGCCTCACTGACACCCACAGAGCCTGACTGACACCCACAGAGCCTCACTGACACCCACAGAGCCTCACTGACACCCACAGAGCCTCACTGGCACCCACAGAGCCTCACTGGCACCCACAGAGCCTCACTGGCACCCACAGAGCCTCACTGACACCCATAGAGCCTGACTGACATCCACAGAGCCTCACTGACACCCACAGAGCCTCACTGACACCCACAGAGCCTCACTGACACCCATAGAGCCTGACTGACATCCACAGAGCCTGACTGACACCCACAGAGCCTCACTGACACCCACAGAGCCTCACTGACACCCACAGAGCCTCACTGGCACCCACAGAGCCTCACTGGCACCCACAGAGCCTCACTGCACCCACAGAGCCTCACTGACACCCACAGAGCCTCACTGGCACCCACAGAGCCTCACTGACACCCACAGAGCCTCACTGACACCCACACACCCACAGAGCCTCACTGACACCCACAGAGCCTCACTGACACCCACAGAGCCTCACTGACACCCACAGAGCCTCACTGACACCCACAGAGCCTCACTGACACCCACAGAGCCTCACTGACACCCACAGAGCCTCACTGACACCCACAGAGCCTCACTGCACCCACAGAGCCTCACTGACACCCACAGAGCCTCACTGACACCCACAGAGCCTCACTGACACCCACAGAGCCTCACTGACACCCACAGAGCCTCACTGGCACCCACAGAGCCTCACTGACACCCACAGAGCCTCACTGACACCCACAGAGCCTCACTGACACCCACAGAGCCTCACTGACACCCACAGAGCTCACTGACACCACAGAGCCTCACTGACACCCACAGAGCCTCACTGACACCCACAGAGCCTCACTGACACCCACAGAGCCTCACTGACACCCACAGAGCCTCACTGACACCCACAGAGCCTCACTGCACCCACAGAGCTTCACTGGCACCCACAGAGCCTCACTGACACCCACAGAGCCTCACTGACACCCACAGAGCCTCACTGACACCACAGAGCCTGACTGACACCCACAGAGCCTCACTGACACCCACAGAGCCTCACTGACACCCACAGAGCCTCACTGGCACCCACAGAGCCTCACTGCACCCACAGAGCCTCACTGACACCCACAGAGCCTCACTGACACCCATAGAGCCTGACTGACACCACAGAGCCTCACTGACACCCACAGAGCCTCACTGACACCCACAGAGCCTCACTGACACCCATAGAGCCTCACTGACACCACAGAGCCTCACTGACACCCACAGAGCCTCACTGACACCCACAGAGCCTCACTGACACCCACAGAGCCTCACTGACACCCACAGAGCCTCACTGGCACCCACAGAGCCTCACTGACACCCACAGAGCCTCACTGACACCCACAGAGCCTCACTGACACCCACAGAGCCTCACTGACACCCACAGAGCCTCACTGACACCCACACACCCACAGAGCCTCACTGACACCCACAGAGCCTCACTGACACCCACAGAGCCTCACTGACACCCACAGAGCCTCACTGACACCCACAGAGCCTCACTGACACCCACAGAGCCTCACTGACACCCACAGAGCCTCACTGACACCCACAGAGCCTCACTGACACCCACAGAGCCTCACTGACACCCACAGAGCCTCACTGACACCCACAGAGCCTCACTGACACCCACAGAGCCTCACTGACACCCACAGAGCCTCACTGACACCCACAGAGCCTCACTGACACCCACAGAGCCTCACTGACACCCACAGAGCCTCACTGACACCCACAGAGCCTCACTGACACCCACAGAGCCTCACTGACACCCACAGAGCCTCACTGACACCCACAGAGCCTCACTGACACCCACAGAGCCTCACTGACACCCACAGAGCCTCACTGACACCCACAGAGCCTCACTGACACCCACAGAGCCTCACTGACACCCACAGAGCCTCACTGACACCCACAGAGCCTCACTGACACCCACAGAGCCTCACTGACACCCACAGAGCCTCACTGACACCCACAGAGCCTCACTGACACCCACACCCACAGAGCCTCACTGACACCCACAGAGCCTCACTGACACCCACAGAGCCTCACTGACACCCACAGAGCCTCACTGACACCCACAGAGCCTCACTGACACCCACAGAGCCTCACTGACACCCACAGAGCCTCACTGACACCCACAGAGCCTCACTGACACCCACAGAGCCTCACTGACACCCACAGAGCCTCACTGACACCCACAGAGCCTCACTGACACCCACAGAGCCTCACTGACACCCACAGAGCCTCACTGACACCCACAGAGCCTCACTGACACCCACAGAGCCTCACTGACACCCACAGAGCCTCACTGACACCCACAGAGCCTCACTGACACCCACAGAGCCTCACTGACACCCACAGAGCCTCACTGACACCCACAGAGCCTCACTGACACCCACAGAGCCTCACTGACACCCACAGAGCCTCACTGACACCCACAGAGCCTCACTGACACCCACAGAGCCTCACTGACACCCACAGAGCCTCACTGACACCCACAGAGCCTCACTGACACCCACAGAGCCTCACTGACACCCACAGAGCCTCACTGACACCCACAGAGCCTCACTGACACCCACAGAGCCTCACTGACACCCACAGAGCCTCACTGACACCCACAGAGCCTCACTGACACCCACAGAGCCTCACTGACACCCACAGAGCCTCACTGACACCCACAGAGCCTCACTGACACCCACAGAGCCTCACTGACACCCACAGAGCCTCACTGACACCCACAGAGCCTCACTGACACCCACAGAGCCTCACTGACACCCACAGAGCCTCACTGACACCCACAGAGCCTCACTGACACCCACAGAGCCTCACTGACACCCACAGAGCCTCACTGACACCCACAGAGCCTCACTGACACCCACAGAGCCTCACTGACACCCACAGAGCCTCACTGACACCCACAGAGCCTCACTGACACCCACAGAGCCTCACTGACACCCACAGAGCCTCACTGACACCCACAGAGCCTCACTGACACCCACAGAGCCTCACTGACACCCACAGAGCCTCACTGACACCCACAGAGCCTCACTGACACCCACAGAGCCTCACTGACACCCACAGAGCCTCACTGACACCCACAGAGCCTCACTGACACCCACAGAGCCTCACTGACACCCACAGAGCCTCACTGACACCCACAGAGCCTCACTGACACCCACAGAGCCTCACTGACACCCACAGAGCCTCACTGACACCCACAGAGCCTCACTGACACCCACAGAGCCTCACTGACACCCACAGAGCCTCACTGACACCCACAGAGCCTCACTGACACCCACAGAGCCTCACTGACACCCACAGAGCCTCACTGACACCCACAGAGCCTCACTGACACCCACAGAGCCTCACTGACACCCACAGAGCCTCACTGACACCCACAGAGCCTCACTGACACCCACAGAGCCTCACTGACACCCACAGAGCCTCACTGACACCCACAGAGCCTCACTGACACCCACAGAGCCTCACTGACACCCACAGAGCCTCACTGACACCCACAGAGCCTCACTGACACCCACAGAGCCTCACTGACACCCACAGAGCCTCACTGACACCCACAGAGCCTCACTGACACCCACAGAGCCTCACTGACACCCACAGAGCCTCACTGACACCCACAGAGCCTCACTGACACCCACAGAGCCTCACTGACACCCACAGAGCCTCACTGACACCCACAGAGCCTCACTGACACCCACAGAGCCTCACTGACACCCACAGAGCCTCACTGACACCCACAGAGCCTCACTGACACCCACAGAGCCTCACTGACACCCACAGAGCCTCACTGACACCCACAGAGCCTCACTGACACCCACAGAGCCTCACTGACACCCACAGAGCCTCACTGACACCCACAGAGCCTCACTGACACCCACAGAGCCTCACTGACACCCACAGAGCCTCACTGACACCCACAGAGCCTCACTGACACCCACAGAGCCTCACTGACACCCACAGAGCCTCACTGACACCCACAGAGCCTCACTGACACCCACAGAGCCTCACTGACACCCACAGAGCCTCACTGACACCCACAGAGCCTCACTGACACCCACAGAGCCTCACTGACACCCACAGAGCCTCACTGACACCCACAGAGCCTCACTGACACCCACAGAGCCTCACTGACACCCACAGAGCCTCACTGACACCCACAGAGCCTCACTGACACCCACAGAGCCTCACTGACACCCACAGAGCCTCACTGACACCCACAGAGCCTCACTGACACCCACAGAGCCTCACTGACACCCACAGAGCCTCACTGACACCCACAGAGCCTCACTGACACCCACAGAGCCTCACTGACACCCACAGAGCCTCACTGACACCCACAGAGCCTCACTGACACCCACAGAGCCTCACTGACACCCACAGAGCCTCACTGACACCCACAGAGCCTCACTGACACCCACAGAGCCTCACTGACACCCACAGAGCCTCACTGACACCCACAGAGCCTCACTGACACCCACAGAGCCTCACTGCACCCACAGAGCCTCACTGACACCCACAGAGCCTCACTGACACCCACAGAGCCTCACTGACACCCACAGAGCCTCACTGACACCCACAGAGCCTCACTGACACCCACAGAGCCTCACTGACACCCACAGAGCCTCACTGACACCCACAGAGCCTCACTGACACCCACAGAGCCTCACTGACACCCACAGAGCCTCACTGACACCCACAGAGCCTCACTGACACCCACAGAGCCTCACTGACACCCACAGAGCCTCACTGACACCCACAGAGCCTCACTGACACCCACAGAGCCTCACTGACACCCACAGAGCCTCACTGACACCCACAGAGCCTCACTGACACCCACAGAGCCTCACTGACACCCACAGAGCCTCACTGACACCCACAGAGCCTCACTGACACCCACAGAGCCTCACTGACACCCACAGAGCCTCACTGACACCCACAGAGCCTCACTGACACCCACAGAGCCTCACTGACACCCACAGAGCCTCACTGACACCCACAGAGCCTCACTGACACCCACAGAGCCTCACTGACACCCACAGAGCCTCACTGACACCCACAGAGCCTCACTGACACCCACAGAGCCTCACTGACACCCACAGAGCCTCACTGACACCCACAGAGCCTCACTGACACCCACAGAGCCTCACTGACACCCACAGAGCCTCACTGACACCCACAGAGCCTCACTGACACCCACAGAGCCTCACTGACACCCACAGAGCCTCACTGACACCCACAGAGCCTCACTGACACCCACAGAGCCTCACTGACACCCACAGAGCCTCACTGACACCCACAGAGCCTCACTGACACCCACAGAGCCTCACTGACACCCACAGAGCCTCACTGACACCCACAGAGCCTCACTGACACCCACAGAGCCTCACTGACACCCACAGAGCCTCACTGACACCCACAGAGCCTCACTGACACCCACAGAGCCTCACTGACACCCACAGAGCCTCACTGACACCCACAGAGCCTCACTGACACCCACAGAGCCTCACTGACACCCACAGAGCCTCACTGACACCCACAGAGCCTCACTGACACCCACAGAGCCTCACTGACACCCACAGAGCCTCACTGACACCCACAGAGCCTCACTGACACCCACAGAGCCTCACTGACACCCACAGAGCCTCACTGACACCCACAGAGCCTCACTGACACCCACAGAGCCTCACTGACACCCACAGAGCCTCACTGACACCCACAGAGCCTCACTGACACCCACAGAGCCTCACTGACACCCACAGAGCCTCACTGACACCCACAGAGCCTCACTGACACCCACAGAGCCTCACTGACACCCACAGAGCCTCACTGACACCCACAGAGCCTCACTGACACCCACAGAGCCTCACTGACACCCACAGAGCCTCACTGACACCCACAGAGCCTCACTGACACCCACAGAGCCTCACTGACACCCACAGAGCCTCACTGACACCCACAGAGCCTCACTGACACCCACAGAGCCTCACTGACACCCACAGAGCCTCACTGACACCCACAGAGCCTCACTGACACCCACAGAGCCTCACTGACACCCACAGAGCCTCACTGACACCCACAGAGCCTCACTGACACCCACAGAGCCTCACTGACACCCACAGAGCCTCACTGACACCCACAGAGCCTCACTGACACCCACAGAGCCTCACTGACACCCACAGAGCCTCACTGACACCCACAGAGCCTCACTGACACCCACAGAGCCTCACTGACACCCACAGAGCCTCACTGACACCCACAGAGCCTCACTGACACCCACAGAGCCTCACTGACACCCACAGAGCCTCACTGACACCCACAGAGCCTCACTGACACCCACAGAGCCTCACTGACACCCACAGAGCCTCACTGACACCCACAGAGCCTCACTGACACCCACAGAGCCTCACTGACACCCACAGAGCCTCACTGACACCCACAGAGCCTCACTGACACCCACAGAGCCTCACTGACACCCACAGAGCCTCACTGACACCCACAGAGCCTCACTGACACCCACAGAGCCTCACTGACACCCACAGAGCCTCACTGACACCCACAGAGCCTCACTGACACCCACAGAGCCTCACTGACACCCACAGAGCCTCACTGACACCCACAGAGCCTCACTGACACCCACAGAGCCTCACTGACACCCACAGAGCCTCACTGACACCCACAGAGCCTCACTGACACCCACAGAGCCTCACTGACACCCACAGAGCCTCACTGACACCCACAGAGCCTCACTGACACCCACAGAGCCTCACTGACACCCACAGAGCCTCACTGACACCCACAGAGCCTCACTGACACCCACAGAGCCTCACTGACACCCACAGAGCCTCACTGACACCCACAGAGCCTCACTGACACCCACAGAGCCTCACTGACACCCACAGAGCCTCACTGACACCCACAGAGCCTCACTGACACCCACAGAGCCTCACTGACACCCACAGAGCCTCACTGACACCCACAGAGCCTCACTGACACCCACAGAGCCTCACTGACACCCACAGAGCCTCACTGACACCCACAGAGCCTCACTGACACCCACAGAGCCTCACTGACACCCACAGAGCCTCACTGACACCCACAGAGCCTCACTGACACCCACAGAGCCTCACTGACACCCACAGAGCCTCACTGACACCCACAGAGCCTCACTGACACCCACAGAGCCTCACTGACACCCACAGAGCCTCACTGACACCCACAGAGCCTCACTGACACCCACAGAGCCTCACTGACACCCACAGAGCCTCACTGACACCCACAGAGCCTCACTGACACCCACAGAGCCTCACTGACACCCACAGAGCCTCACTGACACCCACAGAGCCTCACTGACACCCACAGAGCCTCACTGACACCCACAGAGCCTCACTGACACCCACAGAGCCTCACTGACACCCACAGAGCCTCACTGACACCCACAGAGCCTCACTGACACCCACAGAGCCTCACTGACACCCACAGAGCCTCACTGACACCCACAGAGCCTCACTGACACCCACAGAGCCTCACTGACACCCACAGAGCCTCACTGACACCCACAGAGCCTCACTGACACCCACAGAGCCTCACTGACACCCACAGAGCCTCACTGACACCCACAGAGCCTCACTGACACCCACAGAGCCTCACTGACACCCACAGAGCCTCACTGACACCCACAGAGCCTCACTGACACCCACAGAGCCTCACTGACACCCACAGAGCCTCACTGACACCCACAGAGCCTCACTGACACCCACAGAGCCTCACTGACACCCACAGAGCCTCACTGACACCCACAGAGCCTCACTGACACCCACAGAGCCTCACTGACACCCACAGAGCCTCACTGACACCCACAGAGCCTCACTGACACCCACAGAGCCTCACTGACACCCACAGAGCCTCACTGACACCCACAGAGCCTCACTGACACCCACAGAGCCTCACTGACACCCACAGAGCCTCACTGACACCCACAGAGCCTCACTGACACCCACAGAGCCTCACTGACACCCACAGAGCCTCACTGACACCCACAGAGCCTCACTGACACCCACAGAGCCTCACTGACACCCACAGAGCCTCACTGACACCCACAGAGCCTCACTGACACCCACAGAGCCTCACTGACACCCACAGAGCCTCACTGACACCCACAGAGCCTCACTGACACCCACAGAGCCTCACTGACACCCACAGAGCCTCACTGACACCCACAGAGCCTCACTGACACCCACAGAGCCTCACTGACACCCACAGAGCCTCACTGACACCCACAGAGCCTCACTGACACCCACAGAGCCTCACTGACACCCACAGAGCCTCACTGACACCCACAGAGCCTCACTGACACCCACAGAGCCTCACTGACACCCACAGAGCCTCACTGACACCCACAGAGCCTCACTGACACCCACAGAGCCTCACTGACACCCACAGAGCCTCACTGACACCCACAGAGCCTCACTGACACCCACAGAGCCTCACTGACACCCACAGAGCCTCACTGACACCCACAGAGCCTCACTGACACCCACAGAGCCTCACTGACACCCACAGAGCCTCACTGACACCCACAGAGCCTCACTGACACCCACAGAGCCTCACTGACACCCACAGAGCCTCACTGACACCCACAGAGCCTCACTGACACCCACAGAGCCTCACTGACACCCACAGAGCCTCACTGACACCCACAGAGCCTCACTGACACCCACAGAGCCTCACTGACACCCACAGAGCCTCACTGACACCCACAGAGCCTCACTGACACCCACAGAGCCTCACTGACACCCACAGAGCCTCACTGACACCCACAGAGCCTCACTGACACCCACAGAGCCTCACTGACACCCACAGAGCCTCACTGACACCCACAGAGCCTCACTGACACCCACAGAGCCTCACTGACACCCACAGAGCCTCACTGACACCCACAGAGCCTCACTGACACCCACAGAGCCTCACTGACACCCACAGAGCCTCACTGACACCCACAGAGCCTCACTGACACCCACAGAGCCTCACTGACACCCACAGAGCCTCACTGACACCCACAGAGCCTCACTGACACCCACAGAGCCTCACTGACACCCACAGAGCCTCACTGACACCCACAGAGCCTCACTGACACCCACAGAGCCTCACTGACACCCACAGAGCCTCACTGACACCCACAGAGCCTCACTGACACCCACAGAGCCTCACTGACACCCACAGAGCCTCACTGACACCCACAGAGCCTCACTGACACCCACAGAGCCTCACTGACACCCACAGAGCCTCACTGACACCCACAGAGCCTCACTGACACCCACAGAGCCTCACTGACACCCACAGAGCCTCACTGACACCCACAGAGCCTCACTGACACCCACAGAGCCTCACTGACACCCACAGAGCCTCACTGACACCCACAGAGCCTCACTGACACCCACAGAGCCTCACTGACACCCACAGAGCCTCACTGACACCCACAGAGCCTCACTGACACCCACAGAGCCTCACTGACACCCACAGAGCCTCACTGACACCCACAGAGCCTCACTGACACCCACAGAGCCTCACTGACACCCACAGAGCCTCACTGACACCCACAGAGCCTCACTGACACCCACAGAGCCTCACTGACACCCACAGAGCCTCACTGACACCCACAGAGCCTCACTGACACCCACAGAGCCTCACTGACACCCACAGAGCCTCACTGACACCCACAGAGCCTCACTGACACCCACAGAGCCTCACTGACACCCACAGAGCCTCACTGACACCCACAGAGCCTCACTGACACCCACAGAGCCTCACTGACACCCACAGAGCCTCACTGACACCCACAGAGCCTCACTGACACCCACAGAGCCTCACTGACACCCACAGAGCCTCACTGACACCCACAGAGCCTCACTGACACCCACAGAGCCTCACTGACACCCACAGAGCCTCACTGACACCCACAGAGCCTCACTGACACCCACAGAGCCTCACTGACACCCACAGAGCCTCACTGACACCCACAGAGCCTCACTGACACCCACAGAGCCTCACTGACACCCACAGAGCCTCACTGACACCCACAGAGCCTCACTGACACCCACAGAGCCTCACTGACACCCACAGAGCCTCACTGACACCCACAGAGCCTCACTGACACCCACAGAGCCTCACTGACACCCACAGAGCCTCACTGACACCCACAGAGCCTCACTGACACCCACAGAGCCTCACTGACACCCACAGAGCCTCACTGACACCCACAGAGCCTCACTGACACCCACAGAGCCTCACTGACACCCACAGAGCCTCACTGACACCCACAGAGCCTCACTGACACCCACAGAGCCTCACTGACACCCACAGAGCCTCACTGACACCCACAGAGCCTCACTGACACCCACAGAGCCTCACTGACACCCACAGAGCCTCACTGACACCCACAGAGCCTCACTGACACCCACAGAGCCTCACTGACACCCACAGAGCCTCACTGACACCCACAGAGCCTCACTGACACCCACAGAGCCTCACTGACACCCACAGAGCCTCACTGACACCCACAGAGCCTCACTGACACCCACAGAGCCTCACTGACACCCACAGAGCCTCACTGACACCCACAGAGCCTCACTGACACCCACAGAGCCTCACTGACACCCACAGAGCCTCACTGACACCCACAGAGCCTCACTGACACCCACAGAGCCTCACTGACACCCACAGAGCCTCACTGACACCCACAGAGCCTCACTGACACCCACAGAGCCTCACTGACACCCACAGAGCCTCACTGACACCCACAGAGCCTCACTGACACCCACAGAGCCTCACTGACACCCACAGAGCCTCACTGACACCCACAGAGCCTCACTGACACCCACAGAGCCTCACTGACACCCACAGAGCCTCACTGACACCCACAGAGCCTCACTGACACCCACAGAGCCTCACTGACACCCACAGAGCCTCACTGACACCCACAGAGCCTCACTGACACCCACAGAGCCTCACTGACACCCACAGAGCCTCACTGACACCCACAGAGCCTCACTGACACCCACAGAGCCTCACTGACACCCACAGAGCCTCACTGACACCCACAGAGCCTCACTGACACCCACAGAGCCTCACTGACACCCACAGAGCCTCACTGACACCCACAGAGCCTCACTGACACCCACAGAGCCTCACTGACACCCACAGAGCCTCACTGACACCCACAGAGCCTCACTGACACCCACAGAGCCTCACTGACACCCACAGAGCCTCACTGACACCCACAGAGCCTCACTGACACCCACAGAGCCTCACTGACACCCACAGAGCCTCACTGACACCCACAGAGCCTCACTGACACCCACAGAGCCTCACTGACACCCACAGAGCCTCACTGACACCCACAGAGCCTCACTGACACCCACAGAGCCTCACTGACACCCACAGAGCCTCACTGACACCCACAGAGCCTCACTGACACCCACAGAGCCTCACTGACACCCACAGAGCCTCACTGACACCCACAGAGCCTCACTGACACCCACAGAGCCTCACTGACACCCACAGAGCCTCACTGACACCCACAGAGCCTCACTGACACCCACAGAGCCTCACTGACACCCACAGAGCCTCACTGACACCCACAGAGCCTCACTGACACCCACAGAGCCTCACTGACACCCACAGAGCCTCACTGACACCCACAGAGCCTCACTGACACCCACAGAGCCTCACTGACACCCACAGAGCCTCACTGACACCCACAGAGCCTCACTGACACCCACAGAGCCTCACTGACACCCACAGAGCCTCACTGACACCCACAGAGCCTCACTGACACCCACAGAGCCTCACTGACACCCACAGAGCCTCACTGACACCCACAGAGCCTCACTGACACCCACAGAGCCTCACTGACACCCACAGAGCCTCACTGACACCCACAGAGCCTCACTGACACCCACAGAGCCTCACTGACACCCACAGAGCCTCACTGACACCCACAGAGCCTCACTGACACCCACAGAGCCTCACTGACACCCACAGAGCCTCACTGACACCCACAGAGCCTCACTGACACCCACAGAGCCTCACTGACACCCACAGAGCCTCACTGACACCCACAGAGCCTCACTGACACCCACAGAGCCTCACTGACACCCACAGAGCCTCACTGACACCCACAGAGCCTCACTGACACCCACAGAGCCTCACTGACACCCACAGAGCCTCACTGACACCCACAGAGCCTCACTGACACCCACAGAGCCTCACTGACACCCACAGAGCCTCACTGACACCCACAGAGCCTCACTGACACCCACAGAGCCTCACTGACACCCACAGAGCCTCACTGACACCCACAGAGCCTCACTGACACCCACAGAGCCTCACTGACACCCACAGAGCCTCACTGACACCCACAGAGCCTCACTGACACCCACAGAGCCTCACTGACACCCACAGAGCCTCACTGACACCCACAGAGCCTCACTGACACCCACAGAGCCTCACTGACACCCACAGAGCCTCACTGACACCCACAGAGCCTCACTGACACCCACAGAGCCTCACTGACACCCACAGAGCCTCACTGACACCCACAGAGCCTCACTGACACCCACAGAGCCTCACTGACACCCACAGAGCCTCACTGACACCCACAGAGCCTCACTGACACCCACAGAGCCTCACTGACACCCACAGAGCCTCACTGACACCCACAGAGCCTCACTGACACCCACAGAGCCTCACTGACACCCACAGAGCCTCACTGACACCCACAGAGCCTCACTGACACCCACAGAGCCTCACTGACACCCACAGAGCCTCACTGACACCCACAGAGCCTCACTGACACCCACAGAGCCTCACTGACACCCACAGAGCCTCACTGACACCCACAGAGCCTCACTGACACCCACAGAGCCTCACTGACACCCACAGAGCCTCACTGACACCCACAGAGCCTCACTGACACCCACAGAGCCTCACTGACACCCACAGAGCCTCACTGACACCCACAGAGCCTCACTGACACCCACAGAGCCTCACTGACACCCACAGAGCCTCACTGACACCCACAGAGCCTCACTGACACCCACAGAGCCTCACTGACACCCACAGAGCCTCACTGACACCCACAGAGCCTCACTGACACCCACAGAGCCTCACTGACACCCACAGAGCCTCACTGACACCCACAGAGCCTCACTGACACCCACAGAGCCTCACTGACACCCACAGAGCCTCACTGACACCCACAGAGCCTCACTGACACCCACAGAGCCTCACTGACACCCACAGAGCCTCACTGACACCCACAGAGCCTCACTGACACCCACAGAGCCTCACTGACACCCACAGAGCCTCACTGACACCCACAGAGCCTCACTGACACCCACAGAGCCTCACTGACACCCACAGAGCCTCACTGACACCCACAGAGCCTCACTGACACCCACAGAGCCTCACTGACACCCACAGAGCCTCACTGACACCCACAGAGCCTCACTGACACCCACAGAGCCTCACTGACACCCACAGAGCCTCACTGACACCCACAGAGCCTCACTGACACCCACAGAGCCTCACTGACACCCACAGAGCCTCACTGACACCCACAGAGCCTCACTGACACCCACAGAGCCTCACTGACACCCACAGAGCCTCACTGACACCCACAGAGCCTCACTGACACCCACAGAGCCTCACTGACACCCACAGAGCCTCACTGACACCCACAGAGCCTCACTGACACCCACAGAGCCTCACTGACACCCACAGAGCCTCACTGACACCCACAGAGCCTCACTGACACCCACAGAGCCTCACTGACACCCACAGAGCCTCACTGACACCCACAGAGCCTCACTGACACCCACAGAGCCTCACTGACACCCACAGAGCCTCACTGACACCCACAGAGCCTCACTGACACCCACAGAGCCTCACTGACACCCACAGAGCCTCACTGACACCCACAGAGCCTCACTGACACCCACAGAGCCTCACTGACACCCACAGAGCCTCACTGACACCCACAGAGCCTCACTGACACCCACAGAGCCTCACTGACACCCACAGAGCCTCACTGACACCCACAGAGCCTCACTGACACCCACAGAGCCTCACTGACACCCACAGAGCCTCACTGACACCCACAGAGCCTCACTGACACCCACAGAGCCTCACTGACACCCACAGAGCCTCACTGACACCCACAGAGCCTCACTGACACCCACAGAGCCTCACTGACACCCACAGAGCCTCACTGACACCCACAGAGCCTCACTGACACCCACAGAGCCTCACTGACACCCACAGAGCCTCACTGACACCCACAGAGCCTCACTGACACCCACAGAGCCTCACTGACACCCACAGAGCCTCACTGACACCCACAGAGCCTCACTGACACCCACAGAGCCTCACTGACACCCACAGAGCCTCACTGACACCCACAGAGCCTCACTGACACCCACAGAGCCTCACTGACACCCACAGAGCCTCACTGACACCCACAGAGCCTCACTGACACCCACAGAGCCTCACTGACACCCACAGAGCCTCACTGACACCCACAGAGCCTCACTGACACCCACAGAGCCTCACTGACACCCACAGAGCCTCACTGACACCCACAGAGCCTCACTGACACCCACAGAGCCTCACTGACACCCACAGAGCCTCACTGACACCCACAGAGCCTCACTGACACCCACAGAGCCTCACTGACACCCACAGAGCCTCACTGACACCCACAGAGCCTCACTGACACCCACAGAGCCTCACTGACACCCACAGAGCCTCACTGACACCCACAGAGCCTCACTGACACCCACAGAGCCTCACTGACACCCACAGAGCCTCACTGACACCCACAGAGCCTCACTGACACCCACAGAGCCTCACTGACACCCACAGAGCCTCACTGACACCCACAGAGCCTCACTGACACCCACAGAGCCTCACTGACACCCACAGAGCCTCACTGACACCCACAGAGCCTCACTGACACCCACAGAGCCTCACTGACACCCACAGAGCCTCACTGACACCCACAGAGCCTCACTGACACCCACAGAGCCTCACTGACACCCACAGAGCCTCACTGACACCCACAGAGCCTCACTGACACCCACAGAGCCTCACTGACACCCACAGAGCCTCACTGACACCCACAGAGCCTCACTGACACCCACAGAGCCTCACTGACACCCACAGAGCCTCACTGACACCCACAGAGCCTCACTGACACCCACAGAGCCTCACTGACACCCACAGAGCCTCACTGACACCCACAGAGCCTCACTGACACCCACAGAGCCTCACTGACACCCACAGAGCCTCACTGACACCCACAGAGCCTCACTGACACCCACAGAGCCTCACTGACACCCACAGAGCCTCACTGACACCCACAGAGCCTCACTGACACCCACAGAGCCTCACTGACACCCACAGAGCCTCACTGACACCCACAGAGCCTCACTGACACCCACAGAGCCTCACTGACACCCACAGAGCCTCACTGACACCCACAGAGCCTCACTGCACCCACAGAGCCTCACTGACACCCACAGAGCCTCACTGACACCCACAGAGCCTCACTGACACCCACAGAGCCTCACTGACACCCACAGAGCCTCACTGACACCCACAGAGCCTCACTGACACCCACAGAGCCTCACTGACACCCACAGAGCCTCACTGACACCCACAGAGCCTCACTGCACCCAGAGCCTCACTGACACCCACAGAGCCTCACTGACACCCACAGAGCCTCACTGACACCCACAGAGCCTCACTGACACCCACAGAGCCTCACTGACACCACAGAGCCTCACTGACACCCACAGAGCCTCACTGACACCCACAGAGCCTCACTGACACCCACAGAGCCTCACTGACACCCACAGAGCCTCACTGACACCCACAGAGCCTCACTGACACCCACAGAGCCTCACTGACACCCACAGAGCCTCACTGGCACCCACAGAGCCTCACTGACACCCACAGAGCCTCACTGACACCCACAGAGCCTCACTGACACCCACAGAGCCTCACTGACACCCACAGAGCCTCACTGACACCCACAGAGCCTCACTGACACCCACAGAGCCTCACTGACACCCACAGAGCCTCACTGCACCCACAGAGCCTCACTGCACCCACAGAGCCTCACTGCACCACACAGAGCCTCACTGACACCCACAGAGCCTCACTGACACCACAGAGCCTCACTGACACCCACAGAGCCTCACTTGACACCCACAGAGCCTCACTGACACCACAGAGCCTCACTGACACCCACAGAGCACTGCACACCACAGAGCCTCACTGACACCCACAGAGCCTCACTGACACCCACAGAGCCTCACTGACACCCACAGAGCCTCACTGACACCCACAGAGCCTCACTGACACCCACAGAGCCTCACTGACACCCACA